>JAPYZR010004808.1:0-11683 GCA_030522945.1 Trichopria nigra
ATCACAGAAGTTATGTCACAATTATGTAACAGTTACATTAAAATGTCGCCTCAAAATTGGCACAGTTACATAACAGTGATTGTGACGTAATAGTTACGTCACAATTACGTCACAATCACTGTTTTGTAACTGTGCCAATTTTGAGGCGACATTTTAATGTAACTGTTACATAATTGTGACATAACTTCTGCGATTGTTTGCTGGGTTGTGTATCATTAAAGTGAAACAATAGTATATAACGCAACTATAATGACAATTTCACTAGTGACAATTCACTAGTGTCAATCACTAGAGCCAATCTCACTTGTCCGAGATAATTTTTGACTTACATGTCCCGTACGATATTTTCTTAAAAAATTTGCGGGAAGTACGATTTCGAGCACTTTTGTTTTTAGGCCACCAGAGAGAAATCGAACTTAATTTTTTTTTTTTTTTTTTGTTATTTTATAATTTAATGCCACGGAAGACTGATGAATCAATTGATATAGAACGAAATATTCCTGCAAGGGCCACGGAAAAAGGACATCGCTCGTCTCTACTCGAGACTCCGACAAGACCACTTGCTAATTAAGTTCCATTGAGAGTTTCTGTAAACAGGTTCAATGCATATCTTTATCAGTACCGTATGAATATCAGAAATATTCATTATTTCAAAAGCGCGATTTCTATAATCTTTTTGCAACAATCAACGATTATTGTTCCTTGGTTAATTCAGTAGTTAACATTCTCTCTGGGTTTCTGATGGATTACAAAAAAAATGAATGATGGACAGGATCGAAACGCCTGAAAAGCAAACGAGGAAGGGGGTAGGGGTGCTGAGGGGATACACCGAAATCGATGCAACGCCACCGGTATCGCTACCCCGAAAGTACGAGGGCGGCGGGTGTGGCTGAAGGTCAAGGCTTTCGCATGGACCATCGGATAATGTTGCCTTTTCGACACTTCTTCGTCATGGGAATCTACAATCGACATTTCGAATACAAGCGATCACACCTCGTCAGGTACAAAGGGGCGATGAAAAGTCGAGGATGTAAAGTTAAGCTGCAGATAAACGATGGTGATTGATCAATGAGCGTTTTTTGTTTTGTATGCTGTCGCCAATCAAAGGCCGATTTCAGTGATATATATTGAAAAAAAAAAAATAAAAAATAAAAAAAAATATAAAAAAAAAGTAAACAAAAACGTATGGCGTGAATAAGAGTTTTCACATGATATTACCCCCTCTTATTATATTTTGAACAACTTTTTTGCCGAAAAGGAAACATATTATATCTAATTAAGGTTAGAAATAATTTGTAATTTTTATTCATATAATCAAAAAATTCTTTATCGTCAGATTTAAATAAGAATCAGTCTATGAACAATTAGAAATCAAGCCCTTGCAATCTGAAGTTCCATAGTCTGTTTGAAATGACGAATAATTTAATACCTGTATTGATTCCGAGCCATTGACCGTCGAAAAAATTTTGAGGCTGATTGAGTGGAAAAAAAAACAAACAGAATCACCTCAGGTATATAAACCATGACGCAATGTTAAAATTAGCTTTCTATCAGAGAAGCTTTTACTCGATGAATTGCTCCGCACTGGTTGTTCTTGTAGCATTGTTTCATTTTGCAATTTGGCTAAGGTCTCATGCTGGTGCCGCCTTGTATCAATTTTAGTATTTTTTTATGGCTTTTAATTGGAAAGTTACAAATTTAAATCTTTGGCTTATGATGAAAGTTTAGTCGCACTCAGAATTAAGAGGAAATTAATCTCTGCTGGATTAACCATTTATACCATTTCGTTTTAAACCGACTGTTTATAATTTTTATTTTTCGAGTTCATATTCGCACGTAGATATTTTTATTATTATTATTTTAACATTTTCAAAAATTGTAATGAATAATGTTAACAAAAATAACAGGTTTGTGTGAAGAAAAAAGCTTGAAAAGTGTAAATAGGACATATATTAATCCTTGTTATTTTTTAAATTTTATGCAATGTATTATCTGATATTTTCCTCATAAAGTATTTATTTCTTTAACTGGCGTTTAAATTAACTAAAATTTATATAATAAAACTAACCGCTTCTTTATTTTTATGTTGCAGGTAATTATCAAAAAATGGTTCCCACTCTTGATTCAATCATGCGCCCAACTCATTTTCAATCGGCATAGATGAGTATAATGCACGATGTATTCTCGTTACTATAGTTTAGACGCACACGTTCGATATTTCAAAACTTTCCATCACGATTTTTCATTATTCTCGCACGAAATTTCGAATAATTTCATTAATAGATTTATATTCCGCGAATGGTCGATCGATTTATCGTCGGCTTAAATTAATTTATCATCAGAAATTGCATTAACGAAGCATTGAAATAGTTTATTCGGAATGCGCACCGATTTTCCTCTCACGTGAATTCTTATCATTCTTTCCCTCTATTAAAAAAAAAAAGAAAAAATGAATTTAGAATTTCTGGAATATTTGAGAAATAAAGTTTTTATATGCGAACATTTTTAACCTTTATGTGAATGAAGTATGTTAAACGGTTTTTCGAATTACCGAAGTGAAAAAACGTGAGCTTGAAAACAATGCATACAATATCATGTCAGGGTTGATGATGATTATCTATACCAGCATAATCGGACGCACAATAGCCGCAATCAAATTACTAAAGTAAATACATAAATAATCACAATACATACATGCAGCCTTGACAAATTTTGATTTCGGTATGTCGCTTACAATTGTATCTCATATTGTTTTAAAGAATTATTGACTTTATAAAATCTGAATTTTTTCATATAGTTGGTTTAGTAATAATAGTCACGACAATAAATGATAAATATTAAAATTTTTCGAATTATTTATAAATAAAAATTAAAAATTTTTAAGATTAAAACGTAAGAAACATGATCATGCAAATATAATGAAAAGTCAACCGTGCAAATCTCGTACTATTTCCATCTATCAACCCCTACGGGAAATCAAATCTACTTCGAGCTATGTTTATAAAATCTTAGTCGTTCGTGCATTGCGTGGCTACCAAAAACTGTAATCGTCGTCCAGCTAAAAGCGAAAGTAATGGATTATGGATTTAATATTACACGAATTGAAATTGTAAGAGCTTACTAGATTACAGTATTGCGATTCATTGTAATCTACATGAAACTATTGCACTTCTATCCATTGTATAATTGATAACTTATTTTCATTACTCTGAAACAATATACATCATTTTGTGGATAACAAAAAATACTTTTTAATAATAGTTACAAGCAAATTCTGAGAAGTTTATAGTATTTAAAAAAAAAATTAAAATTTTATTTTTTTGCTGCAATATTGACTGTTGTCAAAAATGGAAATGATTTAAATGTTTATATTCACCAGAGTCGGATTTAAAATGGCGCGTGAGCAGAATTAACATTATTGATTTTCTCGCAATGCAAAGAGTCGTTTGATTACTTTTAGAATTATGAATATTAAAAGAAACTCGAATTACTGACCAAATGGTTGCTGAATGCTATAATTTTGTTTTAATAGAACTTTAAAGGTGGAATGTTTAAAAAGAAATTTAAGGATTTGATGTAACTCATAAATTAAAAAATTACGTTTCTTAAAAAAAAAGTGAAGTTTAATTGCACACGTGTATGGTTTTTCGAAAACCTTACTTTAAAGAGCTAACTTTACAACAAACAGATTCCAAAGTAGTGACGGTCCAATTTAGGTCAGACATAATGCTAAATACAACTGGCTAATGTCGTTAAATAAAACAATCGAGGGCGCAGAGTGCATCGGTGCAATTACCAAGTTCGTTTTATGCAAATAATTACGCTCGTACTTTATTTCTGAGAACAATACAAAGAATACACGCAGCCAGTTTCGCAAATTTTCATAACAACGTCAGATTTAATACTGCCGTTAGTAAAATCGTATAGTATAAAACAATATTACGGCATTGAAAATAATAACTTACTATTGTAAAAAGCAAAAATGTTATTTTATTAACCAAATATATAATATATGCATATTCAAATTTCTTTTCAATGTATATTTTATATGTAAAGATTTCGTAGTATATAGATTTCTGCTTCCTTCGTGCACATGATCTAGGATGTAACCGCCGCAAGGATGCAAATGCACCCTAAACTGTACTTGTGTGATCTTATGTTTGTTCGACCTCGAATGATTACAAATTGTTTTAGAATCTTTTGTATGAAGGAATAACAAACTTTGTACACACTATACCCTCAACATTCATATACGTACACAAATTTATTTATTTCTGCACAATTTCTCTGGCCTTTACGTTCAAAGTAATAGAGTCCAAAAAAAATGGCCTAGTCTTATTTTCTACTGGCGATATCTTATCCAATCGTTTCTAAGTATATATTATTAAAATCGGAGTGAAATCCTTGTTAAATTATTGATATACTAAAATATAATATACTAAAATAGTCTAAATTTGTTACAATTAAAACGAATGGCACTATATATGGATCGATCAATATGTCATGATTTGCAAAAAAAAAAATCGATTTGGATATTTATAACAAAAACGCTCGTGTGAAAGGGGCTGTAAAGTGAATATAAAATTGAAAAGAAGTTTTTTAAGCAATCAAAATTGAAAATAATTTTGAAGTTAGGTTTTTCAATCACATTTAATTTAAAAGTTTATTCGACACGTTTAATCCTATTTTAGCAATTTGGGCTATTTTAAAACGAACGCGCACTCATGTATATGTTGATCCTTAGCGAAAAATTTTAGCAGAATGAAACATTGATGAACGATCGAATCGTGGAATGAATTTCATTTAAATGTGATTTTTAGAGAGGTCTTTAATTTTTGATTCAATTTAATTTAGTTCAATTTAATCAATTAAAATCATTTGAGAATTTTTTACGTTTTTATAAAAGTATAGTAATAAATTATAAATTCATGATAATTAATATAAATAAAACAAGTATTCCTTATATACTTTTATAAACTTTAGAATTTTTTTTAGTTTCGTAGGAATTATTGTGGTAACGTATTTTGATATTCATTTATGACAAAACGTATTACTATTTTCGGGTAACGTCACTCAAACAAATTCAATCCCTGTAAACCAAAATAAATTTATGTCGGAAATTTTAAGATCATTCTTACTTACAAGAAATGAACTTATATAAATTCCACAAATGCTACAGTCTGAAATATTAATGGCCTCGTTTCCGAGCCAGTTATATATTTATAACCTTTCAGCTTTCCATTTCAGCTACTTAATTATCGCTAAATGTATACCTTGATCGAATTTCGCGACGCGACTCGCTTTAAAATATAGCGAAATACACATCATTTGTGTATATATGTGTGTATATACTCATACGCGGATTCAATTTATTGAAGAATATATATATATATCTCGCCAGCACAGAGAGAAACCGAGGTAATACAGCAATATGAGACGAAAATGTACGTCGCAACACTTCTAAGTTTCGCGATGTAGTAACTAAGTTTTCTGATGGTTTGACAAACTTATTACAAGTACCTACGATTTTTTCCAGAGTTCACCACATTCCGCTCCTTATTTACGATCTTCAAAATCATCGGAAACTAAGATAAAATTACATGCGATACAGATACGTGCGATAATGAGATCTTTTATGAATTTTATTTTATTTTTTTATAATTTTAATATATTGGTTTTTCACGCTTAATAAACAACGTGAATTGACAAAATATATACTTTGGTAATATTCTAATTAGCAAAATAATAGCATATAACCCGAGGGCATCTCATTTCTGTATTTAGCATCGTTTATGTATATTAAAATCTTAGAAGCGTAAAAGAAAATGTGCCGCTATTATCGCTGTATCAAAATTTTTAACGATAAAAATTATATTTATGCTAAAATTTATCGAATATAATGTGGTGATTTTTTACTCTATTATCCACTAATAATGAGGTTGTGAAATTTATTGGAATCTATATAATACATTAAATTCGGTACATATATATTCTGTAAAGCAGCAGAGACAGGCTGGAATCTTGTGTTGTAAAATAATTAAGCATTTCTATGAGATGGAGAAGTTTAATAGGTTAATTAAACTATATTTTAATTACTTGTTGGGTCCAAAGATTGATTACACCAAAGTTGAGCCAAATTCGTAGTCATTATAACTATATAAGCGCGTGGATTAACCAATTTTGAAGTTGAGGTTGCGCGCTAATTGATGTAGTCTCGTAAATTAACATTTTGTATTCATTAGGTATCGCATTTGAATTGTTATTCCACTTTAGGAAAAACGGGGGAAAAAAATATATATATATATGTAACATTTCGGATTTCTTTCGAAAGCTATCATCTTGTAGGAAACAAAAAATGCTTAGAATAATCAAAGAATGCACTGAAATTTTTCAGAATTTTTGATATATTTTTTTAAATTTTGTTGAAATTCTCCATATAGTTTGCGAGTTAGAGCGTCACGTTGAATAACATAATTTTCATTTCGGACGCCATATTTTCGAGACCGTCATGTTGGAAATATTCTGTTCCGGAACCGATCTACAAAAATAGCAACGTTTACGGTTAGTTTTTCATTAATGAAAACATTAATGAAAACATTACCAAAAATAGAATTCTTAAAATTAATATTCTACATCTAATATTCAATAGCAACAATTGTTACTATAACCTAACCTAACCTCAACGAAATTCAATCTGATGCATGAATGATTGCTGAGCGATTATAAAGTTCATCGATTCGCGTCATTTTTTTCAGATTCTCAAAAGAAAAGTCAATTTTTGTAAATCTAATTCGTGAAAATTGATAATAAACGGATACTAAAAAAAATAAAAACACATGAAATGCGCATCGGTTGAAGAACAGAGCTTAAAAAATCACTATTAGATTTGCAAAATTGGAAATGCCGAATTCGATAAAATGGCGGACAGAATTATTTTATTATCATGCCAACCATGAATATGGTATATAACAATGTATTTACTTCATTAATTGTTCAAATAGTAACCTGACTCGTCCTTGACAACATTTGAAAAAATTGACCTGAATTTGCGTCATGATCAACATATCTAACGGAAAATTCCCTAATCTCTCTACTCGCGTTAGATTTTCAGCGACTCCCGCAACCTCCTCGTGTAGTCACATTTGTAAGGACTTGCTGACGCTCCCAATTTCTCATTCGTCATATTGGATCCGCCATTTTGAATTTTCAAAATCTGACGTCAGGTTCACATATACATGTATATATATAAATGCCTGTTTTAATAACTTGGCAATGTAATTGAATAAATACGACATAATTTAATGGCAAAATATTTTTTTTTATTATTCACATTTTCATGACAATTTATGCACCACGCCATACGTCCGAAAATATCGAAAATTTAATGGTCATTTTTGAAATCAGTAAATCGAAAAACTGTAAAAGAAACAAAATGGCTTGTACTCTTTTACTTTACATTATTACTTTACATTAATTAATAATTAATTAATTAATTAATAATTAGTTAATAATTAATTTTTAGATGATAAACGTCCCATGATCGATGCACTCGAAAATTATACGAACGATCACCCCCTGCAATATATTATCCGTCAGCTGTACATCATCCAAAAAGTCGTCATAGGTCGCAGCAACGCCGCAGTAGAGAACGACATTTTTTTCGTCGAAATTATATTATACTTTGCCATTGCATTCCCCCTCGGTGTATCGTTCTTATACCATAAATCTCGCGAAGCGGTTTCTGTTCCGAACACTTTGCGTAGCCGCGCTCTTAAGCGGAAGTCACCCTTTTGTTGCTACGAGCGTAAATTAGTCCCTGCACACGCGTAACTTCCGACACGTTGCGGTCTGCGCAGCGGCGCGCAAATTCGTCGGGAGTGAGTTACCGTCGCGTCGCGCGTGTGAAATCGCGAACACCCGAACCTTATACTCCCTCCCATATAAACCCGGTGCGTCCGCCAACCCATTCCCGCCCACCAATCTTCCCATGAAGGACGCGACCTTGCTCCGCGTTTCAAGGTCGCGCCAAGAATCCCCAGCAACAACGACCTAATATACGGTCGAGAAAAGGAGCTTCTCGTCGTTGCCATTCCTAAATATTGCGGCCATCGCCTGCGAGTATATACGCCCACGCTTTGTGTCGGCCATTTAAAAGCGTATCGGGTGTACTTCTCGCCTCGCCGCAGACCGGGAAAGCAGTAGAAAGGGTGGCGGCGTATACGAGACGCCGACGTATAACCGCGACGACGGTGCGCTCGGGTAACGATCGGTTCCCTTGCCCGGGGTACGAAAAGCGGTGAGAATTCCCATCCTTATCCCCGGCGACACGTCACGTTGCTGGCTGGAAGGAATGAACGAACGCCCACGCGTGGCAAACCGCTAAGTTGCGCGCGCGCGCGCGGGCGGTGCTCGTAGCGAACGTATTAATCGAAATCGCTGCTTAATCTTACGTCGTATATATATAGTAAAGTGGGAAGCTTGGGAGCGACAATGGTCGGGATGAAATTTGAAATTGAACGATTAACTTTCGTTTGTTTTCGTCAACATCGCATTTCCAGCTCTCGCGGAGAAATTAATTTCAACGCTAAGGTAATATAATCTTCCATGGATATTCCAGTTTAAACATCGCGGTCTGGTTGTAGGATAAATAATATATAGCGGAGTGTCTATAGTGCTATAGTGCTATAGTGGCGTTCAGGTATTAAATTTCAAAGTTACTGATTAATTGTTATATTTTATTAAAAATGCAAATTGAGGGCCAAACTAGAGGTCCTTGATAAAAACGCAGTCAATTCAAGAGGCGAAAGGGAAAAAAGTTATTTAATTAAGGAAACTTATTGTATCAATTTATGGAAATTGGAGGGAAAAGTTTTTGTTTGAGAAAAGATTGTCCTTCAACACCACTGCGTGAATTTCTTGGGAATAAATTTCTGACGAATCTAATTATTAAGGCATCGCGAATGAAAACGTAATATTTCTCAATCAATTCGACGTATTTGAGGTAGACATTTTCAATAGCGAGATAAATTCATTTCTTCACTGAAAAAAAAAAAATTTGTTATTTTCAAGTAAATATTTACTTGAATTAAGAAAATGTTTCGTTCTTTTTAGTAAATCTTACTTAATTCAAGAAAATCTTTTCTTAATTCAAGAAAATCTTTTCTTAATTCAAGTAAATATTTACTTGAAAATAACAAATTTTTTTTTCGGTGTTGAAGCGAAAATTGAGGTACGCTTCAAGAGAGGGATGATTTTACTCTTTTAAGAGAATGGTTCAACTTTCATTGTTTGTAAAGTGAAATTTGACTCCAAGAAATTTGCAGAGGTTTGAAAACATGTTCGAAAGAAAATTTACCATTTACTGAGAAAAAAATGAAATTATAATTTCATTAATTACAATTAATTATAATACAAAATTAGATTAATTGATCTAATTATATATTTAATTAACATTAATTAAATGATACATAAGTAATGAAAATTTATAAGACAATGAAATTCCTAAGATAATGAAAAACAATTGAAGAAATATTTAATGTAATTTACATATAAACAGAATGTAAACAAATAAATATAAAAATAAAAAAATAAAAAAATTACACATTACATTCGAAATCCGACGATTAGATAAATGTTAAATTGATGAAATTGAAAAATCGAAAATTGTTTAAATTGAAAAAAATCGATAACTGACTGAAAGAAAGTAAGTAAACACTTTGAAGTGTCGGTAAAACTTAATAACAAAATAGTAAAACGGTAACGCTCGATAGAAGAAGCCAAAGGAGAGCTTTGCTGACAGAGATTATCGTGACGGCCACACGCTGGCTGAAGCCGTATATACGCAGGCTGCCGAAGCTCATGAGGGACAATGGTTTTAAAAAATGTTATCCTCACCATTGTTGATCACCGCGTGGAAATTGGACTCATTCTGTTGTTTGTCGCTAAACTGTACAAACAAAAGAAAAACACAAATATTTATGCAGGGACTTAATATACATATACATATGTATAGGTGGATTTATAAAATAAACCAATTCGCAAGTATTACAAGAGTAATCATCGCGACGATAATCATTGGAAACTATTAAAGATTTTATCGATTTTAAAAAGAGTAATAAAAATCAGTCAAGTCTTTTTTTTTTATAACGTAATAAAAATTCTCTCGCGTCCGATGAAAATTAAATATAAGCGACCAATAATTTTATTTCTTATTTTTGTAATTTTTATTACATTTTTTATAATTTATATAATTTTATAATTTCGTCATCATCTTGAGTATTACATTATTTGCTTCTCGTAAACGAAGGAAGCTTAAACGAGACTCGTTAAAGAAAGTTTATTAATTTATGAAAAATGGATATTAGAAGAACAAATAATTAAAAGTTTAGCAGATTTTACAAAAATTATTTTTAAAACTCCCCAGGAATTTAATTTGTGAAATTAATTTTTTTGTAAAATTCGAGTAATGTAAGCTGATATTGAGATATTCCAGCCAAGAATTATCGAAAATGTATAGAAATAATTTCGAGTATTTCGATATTTTCTCGCTCAAAAATTCTTCAGAGCTACTTTAAATTTATTGCAAATTTACGAACCTGTAATGCTAATCGTCTTTACAATTTCTTTCTGTAAAACGAAATGATTTATCAACATTTATGTATGTTTGTTTACATATATTTTTTTTTAATCGATAATTGTGTGAAATTTGTAGCATTTACGTTTTCTTTTTTTTTTTGTAATCTATAATAAAAAATTGTAAGATATTTACGAATAAAGATTAAGGAATATTTTCATCGATATTGACAAAACCGAATAAAAGACGAGATAAAACAATCATTGGAAGTAAACAACATTAAATAAAAATCATTAAAAATACCAAAATTACTACCAAAATTAACAAGACGAACAATTGTCAACTAAACGTCGAATAATGGTAGATTTCATCAAAAAGAAAATACAAGACAACAAGTTACAGAGAAGTCGTCGAGAAAAAATAAGAAAGTGCAGGAAAAAGCAAAGTAAAAACATAACCGGACCAAATAAAAAAAAAAATAACAATAAAAACTGTTAAAACTAATAGTAAAAAACTGACAATGAACAAAAAAAATCAATGAAAAAGTACCAAAGCGAGTGTAAAATTTGATTCACAGGCTGAGGAGATTTAAGATAAAAATAGTGGCGAATGTGCATAAATAGGAAGATCACAGAATAAATAAATTGCTTTGGATTGATTATTGGCCATCTTAAATAAAAAGCTCACCTCTGCAATCACAAGTGTTTACAGACGAATGCATTGTTTTCTTTTGTTGCGTATTTTTTAACTTCCGATCGAATCAATTCGATATTTTGAAGGTATAATTTATAATAAGAAATTAATTAGCTGTCAGGAATATGCACAACGCCAGGCATTGAAATATTGAAATTCTATCAAAGGCGCGCTTTAAGGTTTAATTAAATTCACAAATTATACCGATGGGATATGCAAAAAATGTTGAATAAACATTTAATTTCGTATCAATTTAAAGTTCAACGTTAAACTCCGATTCGAGAATGAATAGAGTAGAATATTTTATAGAGGCAAAGATTGTAATATTCATATTTATATTCGAATATTGTTTATTTGTTTTGGTTCGAAGCGACAGTTAATTTCGAGACATATGAATTTTCGCGCGAGAGAGAGAAA
>JAPYZR010004809.1:341-12023 GCA_030522945.1 Trichopria nigra
GTAATTAATGCACGCTGATATCAAACATGATTCAGTTATACATTTTGCAACTTATATTGCAGATCAAATTGTAATTAGATTTGTATACATGTAACGAATGATGTGCTGAGCGGCTGCGGCCCTGGTGGGGTTGGCGACCGAAGGCCGCAGGGGCGAAGCCCCTAGTTTCATTTTGAATCTTTCAATTAATCTAATTGTTTCTTTCATGAAAATAATAGAGACAATAAGTTTGATTACTGTGGTAGGGTAAGAGCCAAAATTGCACTCTCGGATTGGAGGAATGTGAATACTCTTTTGGATCATGAGCATATGAAACAAAATGGCATGGTGTAATTCGACTAATATTTGGTGGTGAAAAACATCGTAAATCCTTGACAATCGGTAATTACGGACTTTTTTCATTTAATCATTTCAGGTTGCTGTCTTGTCTTATCAACACTTGAAATGCACCTAGTTATAAATATGCGTTGTATACCCTGAATACAATATGTGATAAATAATGATGTAAACGTGGGTTTTCTATATGGTTTTTGGCCATGAGTGAACAACACAAAAAACTACTTTTTCTATCATTTTTATCATATACCTTTTTACCAATCTCATCCTTGAATCTGTGACTGCAAATTTCGAAAAACCAGGGAAATAACTCTTTACTAGTCTTTATAGTTTATAATTTTAACTATACGGTTTTTTTCTTCATTGCATTGTTTTATTTCTTTTAAATAATATACAAATATACGTAATTCTTCTATCACACAGTAAATTTTGCTATAATTTCTTTCTAATGTTTAATGCATACTTTAAAATTATTTTACATCTTTTGTAACAGATCAAATTTAAGTGAAAACTTACAAAAAATATTTATTGATTTTAGTGGAAAACTTACCTATAGAAATACGAACAACCTCTGACACTATTGTGGGAAAAATGCTCGGCATTCTTCTCATTGCCAAAATCTTCTAGAGGATCCGACCAGAGAAGATCACACATTGGACCGAATGCCGGTGGTTCTTTGAACCTGTCGAGCTGAAACGACGAAACAATTAAAACAATACTATAATAATTTTCTATTAAAGATTAGTAAATGACAAATTTAGTTTAAATGATGAAAACAAAATCTTTTCTTCGAATAAAAAAGTGATCAAATTAATTTTATTTGTTTCTTTTGCAAAAAAAATCATTCAAGTTTCTTAAACGGAATAAGAAGAACTTATCTTCGAGTGTTTTGTTTACCTTGCGTATATCTTCTAAATTGTGAATTTCCGGCGAAAGGCCACCATGCACACAGAGGAACTGCTGGTTCATAAGAGCTGCGAGCGGCAAACAGTCAAAGGCGTCCATGCACGCATCGTAGACTCTCTCCGAGTATTTAATTTTACCTAAAGCAAACGGAAAATTTCTAATTAATTCTGCCTCCGCCTTTTTTGATATTTTTCCGACAATACGTATTTTAATATAGAATAAATTTGATTACTTCGGTGAAGCTTGAATATCAATAGACACAAAGGTGCACTGATAATAATTCATTGCTGAATGGAAAAAAGAGTATTATTAAAAAACTCGACGTAACAATCCGATTTTGAAAGGTGTCAGCCATCAACGAATCTGAACCTGAATCCATTGTTAGCGCCTTGAAAAAAGCTGATTGAATTTATCGAAATCATGTTGTTTCAAAACAGATGTAAATTTTACAGGTTACCTTTTAGGCAGATTTTAGAACGTATATTTAAGAATTTGAATATAGCAGTTTTCAAAAGTCATTAAAAATTAAGTTTCATTTTTAATTAATTGACAACTTGATTTTTTTTCGGTCACCTACCCGTCATAAAAAAACATTTCGAAATTTCGATTTAAGTGATATTTTAAGTTTTGGTCCGACATGTATAATATTCGAAAAAAGTTTCATGATATTGACGTAATAAACCAAGTTTTTGAAATTATCAAAATTAATTTACTGTCTTATTCTTAAGAGATAATAAAGTCCATGAACATAACCTAACCTAACCCAAACTAACACAATCATGAACTAATGTTTATTTAGTTTCGCTATAAAGATAATATTGCAGTGACAATTTTGAAATAGTCTAGAGTCTTCGTAGTCTAGTCTTCAAATAATACGTCATTAAAAAAAAATGCAATTTTAATTTGCGTCTTCATTGCGGTTTTACATAATTTTTCAATATATTATGTTTGTCAAAGATCTATTGAATCTAATTTAAATGGATAATTTTCCCCTTTCCCTCGTGAATTAATATATAAACCAATTACTGAAAAAATTTGAAGACTTTCAACAATATATGTGTACTGTGATTTACGATTAAAGAAATTTTCGTTGTTAATTTTGAGACATATAGTGCCAATTAAAATCTGAAGAAATATTCTCTGCATTTAATTTATATGCGTTATTGTACGTGTGCAATATTTCGTACGAATGCCAAAATAAGTTTAACTTACATTCTTGTTTAAATGTGAAGTATTCCGTAAGATGCCGACACTCGTGGTTACCCCTGAGAAGGAAGAGTGTAGTTGGATGGCACAGTTTCAGTGCCCAAAGGTACAATACGCACTGAAGCAAGACGAATCCCCGAATGCATTAAACATACATAATGAATACAAATGAATACATTTCAATTAATTCTAATAGAATTTTAAACATGACATATTTTCAGCGAATATGAAACTTAACGTAAATCCGATAATTTTACCCGTTGTATATTAATACTTGAAAAATATAATAAATATCGTAGTAGAACAATAAAATACAAGACTTTCAACATAAGTGCACAAAAAAAAATTATTATTAAAGTATTCCATTATTACAATATTTTTAAAAATTCCAATATTTCGATTAAATTTAAAGTATTGAAAAGATAAGATAAGTTTAAAATCGACTAGGAAATAACAAATAATATTGAAAAATGATAAGGTAGCAATAAAAAGATAAGAACAAATCGAGATTAACTTCAGCTTGACTGGAGCTATATCCTTCGTTATACTCTATAAACAAAGAAATGTATCAATAATCATGTTTTAAACTGTTTTTAAATAGCATAAAAATTGGTTTGATTAGTTTAAAAATTATCAAATAAAATGGCAGACTTTTCTTTTTTATTAAACAGTGAAATAGGATTGCATATATTCTATATTCTTACAAGATTTTCAATGTTTTATTGGTGATAAAAACAGGAATTCCTAATATAAACGAACATACGAAGTAGATAACATTATGAGTAACGTCGTTTCCTTTCATTCATCTGTCATTGTATAAATAGCATAAAATTGCAGAAGGCCAAAGAAAATGAAAAAAAATAAATAACAGAATTGAAGAAACATTAATGACGATTAAACCAACGGTTAATCGATTTAGAGAAAAACATCAAACATTCAGAAAAAATGACAGGAATTACGACAAGAATCATGATGCATGTATTTATTTATTACTTTATTATTATTATCATTATTATTATTATTATTATTATTATTATTATTATTATTATTATTATTATTCAACTGACTATGTGATGAGTGTTTCATTTAATAACAAAATAATGACATTTTAAAAAATTACTATAAACATAAATAAGTATTTAACGTATAGGTATAGAAAAAATTTTGAGGGTGACAATAATGTAATATTCCATAATTGAGAAACACTGAAATTAAAGTAAAAATTAAGATAACACGAGTTTGATTAAAATTACACGTGTATAATTAAAATAAAAGTTATACGAAATTAAATTTGTCTGGGGTGACTAGTTTGAAGAATTTCATTAGTAATAAATAATTAGAAAATGGATGTATATGTAGCTTCAAGTCTTTGAATTTAATCAGAAATATGAAATTAGAGTCCTCTGATAATTAATTGAAGATTAATAAAAATGGGTGAAACTTACCTCGATACTAAAGTAACCTCTGTCTACGTAGTCGCCGAGGAAAAGGTATTTTGTGGACGAAGGTGGCCCGCCTACTTCGAATAATTTCATCAAGTCGTAGAACTGTCCGTGAATATCTCCACATACTAAAATCAAAATTAAAATATACAGCCGTTAACAATGGAAAAATTAAAATTTTTAAATGCATTTATAAATTTGAAAATTCTCTACGATTTTCAGACTGTTTTGAATTAGAATTGATCTTAATTTAAAACAAAAATTATTTTTTAACCTTCTTTTTATTTATCATAAACAAAATATCAACATTTCCAGATAGTTACTAACATTTTCAAAGTTTCGAATTAAATAAAATACAAAGGGCATATAATTCGCACATATATATTTCTTCATGGCAACAATGCAAATGAATAATTTTCGTTTCAAGTGACCATTGCATGAGATCCTTTGTACGTGATTTAAGTGAAGCACTATGTAATGAAACATCTTAATTCGTATTATAAAATTTGAGTAATTTCCGGGCTTCGTTCTACCAATTACACTCAACATGCGAGAATGTAATTAATTCATTCCGAAAATGAAGAAGGATTTCAATGACGAATACCAAACACTGTGGTATAATTGATGGAATTTAAAGTTGATTTCATTATCACGCATCAAAATAATGAGTTTAATTACGAAAATTATTTGACAGCTATATTTATTGTATCTATTACAATACCAATCTCAATATTACTTTTATTATTCCATTTTTTTTTAATCCGATAGAACTTTTTGTAATTTAAGCAATTTTTTATTTTTCCCAATTAATTAAATCAACGTTAATTTTATAACAATTTTAAATTACAATCGACGATCCAAAAAAAGAAGAGTAAATTTTGTTCAACTTAAAATTTTGTAGTCAGAGACATTATATTCTGGAAGCTTTTCAAAATTTATAGTAATAACAAACCTCAATCTTCATTATCGGAAATACCATTTCAGCTACATTGATTGTAAGCTGAGAAAGAAAAAAATGATAAAAAAAGTTTCTATAATTCACACGCGATTTAATTAAAATTTTGTGGGCCACTATGTAGAATGATTTCTAAGTTCTTAACAAACCGAAATTTCAAATTACTTCCTGAAGTTTTTCGTGCTTAGTATTTTTACCGGTGACTTAATGTTCCTGGTAGGTCATTAAACGCATTAAAACGAATACTTTTTAAAGAAAACAATATTTTTTTTAAATTTTCAATCAATCTAATAAAGTGTGGTATCGTTTATTGAGTAAATTTGACAAGCATAAATGTAGGTAGGACTTAATGAAGCTATTATATCGACCAACGCGATTAACACAAAAATTTCCCTTTATTTTGTAGTGTTTTTGTAAACTGTAAAAATCTAAGGGTCGTGTAAAAACTAAATTAAAATTATTGTATTTTATTAAATTGTATCTATTCTATATTAAATTGTTCAAGTGACAACCGCATTTATTGAAATTTGTTTTGTAACCGCAAAAATGTGTATTTCCGTAGTAACTGTACACAAAATTTGTAATAATGTTAAACACGCTCTTTTCACGACGTGCTGGTACTTAATTGTACATTTAAATTACCCGGCGGACCTCGAATGTTAAAAACTTTCGAATGTTTTTCAAATTTCATCTTGCGGTTATATTACAAATTTAGCTCAGACATGAACCATTCTTCTTCAATTAGACCTTGATATGAATTAAATTTTAAAATCTATTTGAAAAAAATGAAGAGACGCCACTTGAAACGAACATCAGAGAAAGATAAATGATTGGGGGATTCTCCATCAGAAACTTACCAGTTACTGGTGCCTCGATATCAATCATAGTTTTTTCCGACCGAAGAAGGGCTGCGCCATCGTTAACGATACGAAGTGCGGCTGCCTCGTCGATTCTTCCTTCTAGGATAAAATGTGTCTTTAAAACACTCGGACGCGGACAACCCGTTCGCGAGTCGAAGACCTCCGCCACTGTCAACTTGTGAGATGGCGGAAATGGCACAGCTGTAAAATGAAAAGAAATACATTCATTATTATTGGCATCAAGTGTTTTATAAAATTGCACAATTCATCTTTTAAATAATTTTTACAATGTACAAGATCCAACGACATAAATATAAGATATTCAAGTTTTCAATCATCATTTTGATGTCATTAGATGCATATAAGTAGAGATGTCCCACACATGGTACTTTTTTTAGGTTATGCTGAATCATAAATGTTTAAATCATGAAATACATTTTAATGGCGACTTCAGAGTCGTAATGGTAATTAAGTGCAATCAGTGTAGAAATTACACCAATAACCTGGCATAAATCACTGACAGTTAATGGGTTTAATATACATACATAATGGAGTGGTCAGATGTTGATAACTGTATAATTTTCCAGAATACGAATGTTTATAAAAGTCTGCTTATTTTGTGTAACTTGGATCTGTTGAGGGGGAAGGGAGCGACTCGAAACACCTTTAGTTTGTTGAAAATAAATTAAAAGTACCGAAAATGACCGAATTCATTTAACGTATTCATTATTATTCTATGAAGTCACGTTTTATTTTGCCTGTGGAGTAGGAATAAATTTCTATCCTGGCTCCACGGTAACGCTATTATAATACAAAAGTTCTGTCCTCCTTCAAAAGCATAAATGCTAGTCTTTATCAAGTATTTATACGTAATATTCATACTTAGTGCCGTCGAACTATTGATAATAGTAGTAATTTTGAGCGGCAATTTTTTAGATGCAATTTTACTCCAGAGCGTCAATAATACTCTGGACTGTGAGCAATAAAACATAAGTAAATGATATTACCAAATATAAATTTGTAATTTCAATTATTATAGATACAAATTCATAGGACAAGTATAGTGTTACAAACGAATATTCGTACAAAATCTCTCCAGATTTATACATTTTTCCTTCATGAATGCAAACTTATTTTTTTGCAAAAAAAAAACATTTTTTACGTCTCGATAATTGGTACGAAAAAAAAATCGATATTACAATGTCATCGACGCATGCGATCAATAAAACCCTGGTCACTGATATCTGCGGAATATCGTATCTATAGGAAATCCTTAGCACTTTTATCTTTTTTGTTTTATTACGGTGGCTAACGATTGGCGAAAGACTTCCGGTCAACCGATCCGGACTGTTTCTGTTCGTCACTCCGCTTATCGAATTCATTAGATTTTTCAGATCCAACGTTGTTGAATCCTATGTAGAACAATAGCGCTATATATATAATACTTATTATTATAATGCAATATTTTTTAATAATTAATCTAATAACCCAATCTGACCTGACATGAAGTGTATAGTCTAGTATTCCAGCACTCCGAAAGTACAATTCTGCCACTTGTAGAAAAAACTCTTATAGGAATATTGCATTTATTTTGAGAAGAAAATGAAAAAAACTGGATAAAGTGCACTTCATCAACCCTTTACTTGGGGATCGTGCGTCATATATTATAATCAAAAATAATATTTTTTGTAAATTTTCATAGGGCAGTAATGTTAGAAGTTCATTATCTAGAACCTACTCCTACGTGCTATCATCGAAAAAATAAAACCAAACGAGATAATCAGCAAAAACAAACTCACCCCTTGAATTCAAGATGGTGGAAAAAGCCGTAAGTGTTGGAATATTGAATTTTTAGTGGTTGTGCCAATAAACGGCAATCAAGAACTGATGGTCCATTTACAATTGACACTCGAACGGCGAACGCACATCATTGAGTCCCTCATGGAGTTAACATATATTTTATTTCTAACATTTTTATATTTATATACGAACAACTCTATAATTTCTACACTTTCTAAAGCTGAATTTTTCTGACATGTAAGGAATTAGGTCTTGGTTAACAACCGACAAAACATTATTATTATTGCATTACAGTAATACCATTGTATATTCCATTACAATAAAAATATATGAAATAAAGAAAGAATGAAAGTTCCAAACACGGATTGAATGGAATTAATCGATAGAGTAACCTCGTAATTGACTGACATGGTCTAATCACGAAGTTTCTCTGACGGTTGTATAATCCCATTCAATGCCATCTTTGAACTTTAATTCCGTTTCGTTTACTAGGGTAGCATTGTATGTAAGTATATAAAGACAAAGCAGCACATCGTCCTTAACTTCAGCCTCAAATTTGAAAAAGGCGAGCTTGCAACTGAAGCACAACGATACCATCTGAATTTCCGAAAATGATTATCGAATCCTAACCTCAAAATATAGACTTCTCGGTACGAGGGTCGAATGTATCATCTTATTTCGTGACAAAATGACACCATTTGCGAAAAATGCTGCAAAAAAGTCTTAACTTCGGACACTTTGACCGAAATTCAATAGCCGAATTCGGAGGAAAATAGCAAGGAAAAGTTTGACGGGAAATCGAATTCGATCATTCGTATCGTCAGAGGTTGGCTGGTGGAATACCGATAGTGACAAAACGCGTGGACCTCGGAGAATATATGCAAAGAGTTTTCGAAGGGGTAGGAAATCGAGGGAAGCGAAATATGGCCGAATCGCCGGAAACGGAGAGGGGTGAAACCCATTTCGTTCGATTCGTAAGCAATCGTCTAGGGTTATAAAGCCACGAAGAGCACGGAATTTATGACAGCTTTGGACACCCTCTTATTGTCGACAGGAATCTTGCGGAGGCTGAAAAACACCGAACTGTCGATTAGGGCGCAGGATTTGAATGGCCTCCTAATCATTGTTTCTGACATACGAACGTCATTACTTTTATTAATCACCTGCCCATTACACCACCGAGGTTTACTAGGTTAATTGTAGACTGCTTTAATATTAATTACTTACCCTACGCAGAGGAAGCGCTAGAATGAATTCCGAATAATGTATCATCAGGCAACTTGTGCGAGCTTTAGTTATACCTACCGAGAAGATGACAATATGTACATCACGCATTCTATATAAATCAGGTTATAATTACTTGAATTGCGGGCGATGTCTATAATTTCATTTACATTATTTCTTATTATATTTATATCGATTCATTATGTTATAAAAGTTTTTCTTAAACATTAAACGACGAATTTATTAATACTGTGTAGATCATCTACATTCAGGAGAGCTAGTGTATATATATTGTGATGAATTAGAAGTCGTAATCTCTGAACTTAGTGTATGGTTTGCCAAAGATTATCACGTTGAAGTGACTAAGATCAATATTATAGTATACAAAACTATTTTGCATATCTAAATGCTTAAGTTTGTCAAGAATTTATACGAAGCTTTATGCATAAATCTGAATTTCAATTCGATACATTGTAAATTTTACATTTACATTCGAACGGATTTTGACTTTGATTTTAGAATCTTATCTACATTTGAAGATTTAAATCAATACAAAATTTTTAACTTGATTAAAAAACTCGATCGAGAATCTGAATTTGAATTTTTGAAAAAGATGACGCGATAACATCTGTCCACGCATTCTACTTTGATACCTGATTTCGATCTCAGACTTTGATGTCGTTTTAAAACGTTGAAGATCAAACTGCGTCACTATTTCGATTACGAAAATTCCGGTTAATTCTCGTACAAAGGTATCATTACATGAAGTTTCTTTGTAGTATAGTATCTATAGATGTAGAAGCTTTCTATAGTTAAAGAAAAAAAGATGACCGAGCTGCGCGTATGACAATAGCGAAAAATTAGCAGCTTGAATCAGCTATCAAAATTCGTTTAATCAACGGAAGAATCGACTTGAAGTTTCGGTAAACAATATCACGCATTTTAATCTACATTGTTTATAGACAGTTTTATCGAATATTCAACGCGTCTATCCAGTTATAAATGCTTTGTGTTGTTATATACATACAATCACGATAGAGCACGTGCAGCCCTACATAATGAAACTAAACAATTATAACTAGCAACACGTCGGTGATGGACTGAGCCATTGAGCAGGTCACCCTAAAAGCTTCTCAATGTATATTTTGTTGTTTCACTTTTGCCTTTCAATCTGTCTTCGTGAATTTAAAAAATAAATGATTACACAAATATTCATTAATTATATCCTATAATATAAAACTAAATCTTTTCACATGCATTTTACAAAATAATATGAAAGAAAGAACAAAAATAAGAAGTTTCGGAAAACTAAATAGTCGAGACTACACCTAATTCTGATATATATATATATATATGCGATGAAAAATATTTTTTTTTTTTTTTCAAACTGATTACAATAATTCTCAAATCAGAATGCTATCATAATTCGGTCATCCAGTAAGAAAAGTTTTCGCAGTATTACACAGAAAAGGAACTTTGTAACCGTACCCCAAAGTTTACGCGACTTAATAACGACCTAACCTCGAAGTTCGTGGTGTAACGTTAACGCATATTTTGTCATAATACTAAAAATTCAAGCGTATACATATTTTCATGTTTTCTATAATACTATTACAGTTTTCGTGACTCGGACACCGACTTTTTCCTTTTATTTCGAGTTTGAGAAATTGCGTGCACTCTGCAAATTTAACATATTTCTCGACCCACACGGATTATGCTAATATTACAAATATTCGGGATTTATATGGGAAGTATGGGGATTCGACCCGTTATGTTAATTTTACAAATTCAGCTGGTTATGCGAATTATACAAATTAGCTAGATTATGTAAATCATACGGGCGACGCAATTTCGGTGTGTATCTCGCAAATTCAAAGTCCTACCACGAGCGTGCGAAGCTTTTCGTGCATCTCTTCTACCGATTTTGAGCGTCTGATGAACTCGAGTAGCAATCGATGTTATATGGGGGCGGCAATTCCCATTGTGTTTTCGGTAAATTTCCGAGAGACACCCGCCGGGGCAGCCATCGATTTCGCGATTTCGCCTCGCATTAACGAATATTGCCTTTCTCGCATCCAATATTATTCTCTCGATATACTTATTGGATATTTGAATTTATGTCGAACATAATGATGTGTCTTTTATTAAAACCAGTAAATTTTTCGGAAAAAAGCAGACATTAATTAAATTTGAACTTTTTTTGTCACTTGTAATATAATTTACATATACTGGCTGTAAACGATCTGTCGTTCTAGTTCTGTGCAATGCATAAATGTCGTTTTTACTGGATACTCGATATCGCACTATTTTTCATAAAATGAAAGTACAGTATGAAGGCGCAAACTCATGAATTTGACGATGACGTGCGAATGGCTCGTTGGACAGAGGGCATTTTCGAACGAGCCAATAGCGACGCTTTGCGAGGAATTTTCTTCGCGCTGGTATCGTAAAGGCGAAATTTCATGAAACGATAAAACCGCTGCTACGAGCATGGTCACGTGACCATTTCTGTGTCGAGCCCGTCCTTGAAATTTTATGAAGCAACAAAATAGCGACGGCGAATTTTTAAACCCTGTTGCTATTTAACGATTTAAATATGGCTTTTCCCGTCGTGACTGATCGTAACGGTCGTATAGCATTTACGCTATCAATCGCAACGAATGCAAATTGTACCGTTGCAAAAGAATTCAATAATTTGAAACGCGTTTGGATCAGATTTAATAATTAACAAATAACAATAATACACACTATGAGATACCAACATTTTGCCGTTTAAAACAAATTAAAGTATTCGTAAAAAAATAAACTTTTTGGATTGGAAGATAACATTGCTCTAGACGTTTCTAATTTGTATTATTCTTATTGTTCATATAATTAAATTATCAAATAAACAAATTTATAATCAAAGAAAGTTAATTGAATATTTATTACACTCAAACACGGTTTGTACAAT
>JAPYZR010004810.1:0-11682 GCA_030522945.1 Trichopria nigra
TTTTTTATTGCAGTTTTGGACTCAGAATGATCTGAAACGTGGAGATTTCATGAAAAAAGTGGATGTCATTTTTTTTTCGGATGACCAAATTCAATACTTCGATCCCAACCTTTGGTTACGGGTCGAAGTAAAAATTAGAATGCTATGGTTCAAAATCTATAAGCTTTCTGGAGAAATAGAAATACTGAGAGTGAAAAGTTCTTTTGGTGACATTTTAAAACATTTTTTACAAAATTTTGAACAATTTTTTGAAAATGTTACAAAATTCTAAACAAACTCTAACAAAATTCTGGTTTAAAAAATCTCAAATGATGTATTTCTCCTCGAAAACTCTCAACTGTTGGAAATTAATCCAAGAATACGCTCGATTTTAGTTAAAAATTCCCGTAAATTTTTGGAATTCTTCAAAAAATTCAAATAAAATTTTCCAACAAAATTTTACGAAAAATTTAAATAAAAATGTTTAAAAAAATTCAAATAAAACAATTTTTTTAAATATAAAACAAAAAAAATGTTCCACCGTCTTCCTCGATGAATTCTATGAACCTCTTAGAATTTTCGCAAAAAGCTTAGAATTTTTTAATTATAGCGTCTTGAATGTTTACATTTTGGACACCATTTTGCTCGGGCCGCCATATTGAATTTTCAATTCCGGACAAATACGTATCTTAAAATTTTGCACTCTATATATTACAGGTTTCGTATATAAAAAATTTTGAAACTTGAGCCACAATTTTTTTTTTTTTTAATGTAAAAAATCAAAATTTCCGGCGATTTGCCAATACGTATAGGCATTACCAGTAATCGTCGACCCTACTTTCACAGCTCCGCGATAATGGCAGGAGCTTTTATCTTTCATCGGACGGATGGGCTGACGAACAGGCATTAATTGCTACAAAATACGAGCTTTCACGCTCTTTTCATTTAGTTTTTTCTTAATCGCCTATGCATACGCGGTTCCAAGTGAACATTGTATAAGATATTCCGGGCGTTTAAGATTTCATCAGAATATGTATACGTATGGAAAAGAATAGGAGAATGGGGTTTCACTATTCATTTTTTCAAATTACTAACATATTAAAATCCGGCTTAAGAGTTTGGATTTATCCAAGTGTTGAATGTTGTTAAATGCAAGCTGGAGGGAAAATGCACTCGTCGCATCTTCGTTTAATTTCTGGTTTTACGTTGATGGCGCACTTTATCCCGTGTGCGTAATTGTAAACAGATTTACAGTCTAGAAAGGTTTACAGTCTAGTTTTCGTCATTTTCGTATCCCATCTATCAGTGTATTGTTTGGCTCCGTATGGAACGAAGTACGAATCATTTATCATTTTTTATTTTTACCTCTGGCTTCCAACTGATAATTCGTCATATCGTCCATTTTTAATAATTGTCGATTATTTGTGCGTCAATTCTCTTCGTATTTTGCATGGACTATACGGTTTATACTGCTTAGTATACATGCGGTATTTTTAATTTTTAGTTTTTACGTTAAGACCTTTTTTCCGTTTTACGTTCCTATTTGGCAAAGTGTATTCCTGCCGTTTTGCATATTTCAAGGATTCCTCTTCTGCTTTTCATTTTAGCCATTGCATTTTATTTTCTTCTCGTATGATTTATTTCTTTATCGCATTTTTAATTCGTTTGTACTTATGTATATAGATATAGTCATATTTGCACGTTACTCGTCGCGCCATAACTCAGGAATGAAGAAGCGTATCAAAAAACATTCAGTGTGGGTAAAAAGTTCTGTTAGTCGATAATTAGCCATGAAATTTTATTTGTTTCTGACAATTTTTGTCTTTTTAAACCTCGAATTGTTATACTTGAATTGTTTTAACGTATAAAATGAACAAAGTATATAAATATGTTTATTGTCTTTTCTTTGTATCTTTTTAAATTCTGAGTAAATGCAATTGCAGCAATGCAGCAATTGAAAGTTTTATTGTACATTTAATACAGCATCGAAATGAGTCAGTACATAAGAAGACACCTGCATAACACAAAAACTTACGCAATTCAAGGGCCTTCGGTTCTTTCCGATTTTCTTGGTATGGAATTGTCGAATCCATTCCTTTTTTTTTTCGTTGTAAAGATAATTTCATGCTCTTTAACGAGTAATATTCAAAATTTATCCAAGATTACTCCATTTCTCGAAATAATAGTATTTCTTATCATATATTTCAATAAATATCACAAATTTCAAAAATTTCAATTGATTTTTATAAAAATTAGAAATAAAAGATTAGAAAAATCAAAATTCAAAATCCTAGTAGGTTTGTTGATTTTATAATCGGATATGTCATAATTATCATTTGTTTTAATATTTTATGTGTTTTTTTACTTTTTTTTCATTATTTTATTATATCCATTTTTGCAAAAAAAAAAAAAAATTGTATCTTTTCAAGACTTTCCGGTTTCATAAAATTTCGTTTATTTTAATTAAATTCAACGGGTGTATATATATATAGTACTGATTTCATATTTTCATTAATTTTCATCGATACATTATTTCTGTCACTTTTGTCGATTATCTTCTTTGTATCGATATCAATGATTTCATGTGTATTTGAATTCAAAATTTATCAAAATTCTGTTTTTGTTTTTCATCGTTTTCAAAAATTGCCTCATATTTTTCATTCGGTGGTCCTGCTCAATTTGAAGATTGAAATGTCAATTTTACGCCCTTTGTATATTTTTAACAGTTCGAAAATAAATTCAATTAATATTGTTTATCATATGGGCCGCCATTTTGAAAATTATTTTGTATATGATCACGTTCATATTTGAATGCAAGCAACTTTGGCAATCCATGGAAATGTTTCCGTTAATTATGAGTAATATTCCGTTCTTTAATAAAACATGTAGTAAGGAATATTTGTAAAGGACCGAACTGGTTCAGTTTTCATTACCATAACGAACGCAAAAACGACCGGAATACACTTGCGTAATCCGTTTTTGTCCTAGCCAATGTTGCAGCTGTTTGTAATCAGCGGCTCAACGCGACGTTTATTTTTAAATATATTTCTCGAATTGCCGAAAGCCGCCGCATTCACACAGCGAACGCAGCCTGAATATGCATGTCGCGGGGAACATTATTTAATGCGTCTCTACTTCATATTATTTAAAAAAAATAAAAAGAACATTTTATTTCGCGTCCGCATATCGCTTTATTTTCATTATTTATTTACGCGACGCGTATCATTTAAAATTTTTTGTAATTTTCATAAAAATTCCATTAGTAGAAGATAGAAGCGAATCGTACAAGCCCGTGAACCGAATTACTTTATTAAACGCGAAATTCAATCGTATAAAGTGTACATTTTGTGTGGTACATTTTTGATATTTTGCGAAAATTTATATGCAGAATATATTACATTAGCCAATAGCGTATTAATGGCGGATCTATAGTTCACTTTATACAATGAATTTTGGAAGAATCAATTTAAGTGATCCAGATCATTGACATCCGTTAAATTCGATCGATGCTGGTTTAATCGAACCGGCCAGTTTGCAGCGCGTGCCCGAAAGAAAATCTAGTTGGGAACCGTGTTAGGAACCACTTGGCAAACTTGTCCAGAGTTATATCTTCAGATTGCTTAGCAACGAGTCGGCCGGACATCGAAACTGCGAAGAAGCGAGTGTCCGACCGTGAGAATTTCTCACAAGCGGACGAGGAAAAAAAGAGAATTTATATATTATAATTTATAATAAAAATTGGCTGTAAAGTGGGGAAGTCACTTCCACAAAATGCGCAGGATATGGAAATTATGAACAAATGGTAATTAATCTCGATTAGTGATTTGAATTTAAAGAAATAATTCCGTAACTTGTGAGAAACGCGCCATCTAGGGAAAGTTCCGATCACTAGATGTCGCGTCTGTACAAAACGAAAGTTTCAATATCAGCACATAGAGGATTTTTTTTTGTTGGGAACAAAATCTTGGAGACATTGCGTTACAAAACAAAATGTTTCTTTATATTTACGAGAAACATTCCTTGCAAGATAAATGGGAGCACTTGAAAGGGAAGAAATTAAACCGAAAATGAAGTCGGCATTCGATTAGTGAGGGAATGGAGGCGAGGAAAACAAGAAAGTCAACCGTAGTAATTCGAGACTAAATGAAAGGAATATCTATTATAAAAAGTTACGAGCTTTTAAATCTCTAGCAACGTGCTGCACGTGCTCTTTAATTACCTTACATCTCTCATTCTCGCGGAGGCGATCGTAGCTTTCGACCCTTTCGTTCCTTTTATTCTTATCACGTTCGTCTTTCTTCATCCCATTGCGTCTTTATTAGCTTATTTCTCTCCAGCTTCCTCGGATTGATGTTTAAGGCTACATATCTCATATACCTTTCCAAACCTTCCGCCTCCGGATGATGAAGTATATATTTTCCTGAAATCGTTTTGTACAATCGTTATACCATATATATAACTAAAGATTATCAGAATGGAATTTCACTTATTTTTTTTTTCTTCTCCCCGTTAAATATTGCGTTATTTTTATCGCTGTAAAGTAGTTATATAATTTAAAGCGACAATAAAGACGGCTACTTTTTGAATAAAAGAATTTTAAAAAGTCACCAGCATTCTCATATCTTGGGTCGTATTTTATGTCATTTTGGATATAAATCACCTAAGTTCGTGTCCGCCCGGCCATTCGGGTAATTACGCGATGGGTTCGCGAATGCGGCACGTATTTTCATGCTGATATCTGCGAAAACGTGACAACATTAACGCAAAAATCTGGCAGGGACCCGTGTCGTTATTAAGATGCGATCATGCACCGCTGAGTTTGTCTCGGTGGGAAACGAAGGCAGAGTCGTGTTGCTTTCTACATGATTGCGAAACAAGTGGAAATATCAATATCATGTCAGACCACCTCCTCGACTCTTTTTCAGAAACGGATGATGATTTGTATCGAGGTTATTCTTATACTAATTCTGTCCAAAACAAAACGAGAAAACCCCACGTGTTGATAGATACTATTACTGACGAGTTTTGCATGATGGGAGCTCACGTAGCCAGAGTCAAATTATAAACAAAGTGAAATCTTACTTGTAGCGTTTTTGCATGCTTCAACTCGCCATATGCACGATGTATTTATGAAATATGTGGTGCTTCAATACGAAACCTCGACTTATGTCACAATACGGTGAGATGAGAAAGTGCCACAGCATCCGCACTATTTATCAACGTTACGTTGTTGGGATTCACGGGAAGAAGAATGGCGTTAGAAAAGCACTGGTACTACTGCAGTCGCACGTGTACCGCTATTGCAATTTGGCGCAATATATATTACGTATTGCAATTCTAATTCTAGCGTGTCTTCCGTCGATTCGTCCCGAATAATGCTCTATCGAACATGATCGAACTTTCCCTTCGATGTATCAAATTATACACTTTGATGAATGCAAAATGTACATTTTATTTCCAAAACAAATTTTCAATTTGTTGGCTCAATAACAGACGGGGGAAAAGTCACTTGCTGATTCGCAATTCGAGGAACGGCGAAACGCGAGAGAATATAGGGCTCAGATAATCTTCTTGGCAATTCGAAAGACAGTAAAAATGGAGGATAAATCTATTTACAATGGCAGATGCGCGCGCCAACTATATATGTGTGTGTGTACGTATAATAAGTATCGGTAAAACATGTGGAGAGAAAGAGAAAGAGCGGACGACGCCAGAGAGTGGATAGGATATACGTCATGGGCTGACAGGCGGAACAAATAGAACCTGAACCAGCAATCCTCCCCGGTGTAAACTGCTTATGTGTCAGTCCCTGATGCGTCACTCGGCAATGATCTAATAACATTGTAAATAATGAAGGGGTAACCGCGAAATCGATAAACCTCGACTCTCTCAATTAACAAGCTCGACTGCTGGGAACGCCATAATCTTTTCCAGACAAGTCCCGATTAATAATTGAGCAGGCATGCCAGACGAGTGTTAAATAAGGGTTCCAAGGATCACCGCTCATGAATTAATCGCGCACGTACGATGAGGCTGCAATCTGTTAACTTATCCTTCCCACCTCGCGTTTCTTAGTAATTCTCGTTTTCAATTAAGTACCCCGTCATTCATCAAAATGCACTTTACGCGTTTGTTGTACGTAAAGATGCGTTAAAAATGTATCAAGGTCAGAGGCCCAGAATCACACGGACACACCCCAAAAAATGCTCAGTTTCGATCGGATCATCATGTATACGCCATCGTACTGTCTCAGTGGTAGCGCCAGATAATTTAAGTGTTTTCGAATCCACTCGACATGTTTCTCCAGGAATTTCCCTAAGTGTATAAGTCGTGTCGCGCAAGATACAATTTCATCGAGCGAAAACGATTTTATTTTTGCGGAAGTATTTCGAGAATTGGGTTACGTCGCGCTCCCGGCGGTGACGGTGCGGGTCGCCTACGCGAACTGTCGACCTCGACAAGACTGATATATTATTTAAACTCTGTCGGTATGCCGTATTTGGGTACACGATACTCTGCTTAAGTGCATCCCGCCGCTACGCTGAGCAGGTCTGTATCAGCACTGGCAAGGCCGAAGAAAATTGACGCACATTTCCTAGGCCCATCAGAAAACGGCTGCTATAAAAGATGGACAGGGATGATGATAGGGAATTCGGTATTGACCTACTTATTCCGGTTGGATTTTCCATCCGATGTAAATTGTGCCTGGTCGAAGTTAAGAAGAATCCTACTCAGTGCAAATTCGTCGAGAATAGATTTTGCAAATTGATCATTCACGTACGATCATGAACATTGGACCTTCGAGAAAGTGTCACAGTATGTTTTTCAACCTCAATTGAAGTCATATGTATTTTAAGGTAGATGAATCACATTAGGTGCTGAATAAACCTAATAGAATTGTCGATAGATCATCAGTCCGCAAGAACGACGATTGGTGCAGCTGACGAATAAGCGACTAAAGTAGTGGTTTATGATAGCTTAAGAGAATGCAATAATATCGTGCCATAAATAGCACATGTGGACGTACATGTACGTTTCATTCATCAGATAATCGACCATGTGAATTGTACGTAACCATTCATAACAGTAGCTCAAATGTACAATGTTTATGACCGCATATGTATATAAATGTACACAATACGTTCGCATTCACGAATACACTGTTAAAGACGTAAGTACACATCAGTACACCAATAAGAAATTCCGAAAATGATGTCCCACAGCAGAAGCAGAATAGAGTAAATGTCGTTGGGAGGTCGTAAATGCTTGTCGTGTTTAGTGGAAGTAGCGTAGATCCGGATCTAGTCGGGTGAACCATTTCGAAGTTGGCACCTAGAGGCTATCTTATACGGGGCACGTTGACGACAGCGGAGTCGTTGTGATTCGTGGTCGTCCCATTTAATGACACCTCCGTGTATTGTAAGGACACCTCGCCCATCTCCCGTTACTCGAAAGGGTTGACGTGGACGCGAATTGAGCCGTTGGGTGGTATAACGTCATAAGTCGATGTAAGTTCCGACACGGTGCATTTAATTTCAATGTTTTATTCAGTATTCAAATGCGCGGGAAAAATATATTCGCCTTCTCTTTCGCCGCGGTGTCGCATTAAGAAAGAGCAGATAAGGGAACGAGGTCTGTTTTGAAAAATTGGAGGGTCGCCCTTATGAAATTGTACTTGCAAACGCGATAACCGAGACGTAGCGAGACGTTGCTTGGAAATTGTCGTTGGAAACTTTCTACGGTTTCGCTATTATTATTATGATCATTATTATTTTTCCAAGCGCTTACAAGAACCTGTTTAACGGGATATCAATTCTGAAAGAGTAACTTATTTCCTCATTTGTTTCATGTGTAGTATTCATTCATATACGTGACTTTTAAAAAGTGTAGAGGATTTTATTTCTCTGAAATGAAACGAGATTACCGATGATTCGATAAAACTGCCAATAAAAAAAAATAAAAGACAATATTCCCTTATACGCTGTATATATTTTACGTTGTTGTATATAATTTTAGTTAACAATCTTTCAAAACCATTCGGTGCATTTCACTTTGCTTCGTTTGAAAAACATTGCTGCTGCCCGCAGCGGCAACCTTTCTGATTAAAAAATGTGACATTTTTCCATATCGAATAAATACAAAGTACGCAATCGTGCGCACCACCAACTAATGAAAATTAGGGCGACAACGAAAAACATATTTTTTTTTTTTTTTACTTTTAGATTCGTAGGTTACATTGCATTTTTTAAATGATTATCGAAGAACAGATATTTTTTTAAATATACGGCAAATAACTCGCGGTCATTATAGATGGCGTAAAATATAGCTAGCCAAATTCAATACGTCTATTGGACATCCATTGTGCGCGTAAAATGGACGTACAATGGATGTACAAGTGGATGTACAATTGGGCGTAAACATAAATAGGCTTTCTAATGAACAAAAACTGGACGTAGATTGATCGTCGAATTGAGTCTGGACATCCATTATCAGTACATATCTGGACATCCAATGTATATACGTCCAATTTTAGGCCATGACTAATGGACGAAAATTAGAGACGAGTCAAGGACGTCCAATGAACTTCCACAGTGTTAAATGGAAAATAAGTTCATTTAATATAAGAACGTGTACCTGTACATATTACTAGTCTGTCGCAATTATTTTCCTGACTTTATGTCCCAGGTAGAACTGGACTACTAGTGGACGTTCATGCGATGCGCCCAATTTTCATCCATTCGTCCATAGACGAAAATTGAACGTACATTGTTTGAAAATAAAAATTACAATTTTTATACCCAGACGAACAAAGTATTCAAGAGTTTCTTAGATTATGGTATCAAGAGACCCACTTAAAAATGTACTATAGATTTATACGAACTACCCAACCGTTTAATTTTTCACGCCTAACCTACATGCAAATTGCTAGAACCGTCTGCCAACATAAGTCCCCTTTCATTGATGTCGCAGTATTATTTGAATACTACAATTGGAATCCTTACGTATTCCTCAAACTACGTGGAAGGCCGTAGAGAAATATAGCGGCAAACCGCGAAAGGAACATAACGTTGGAATCAGCTGTGGGACGAATGAAGAGCGCGGGGAAGAGGATGGGGTAGGAACGGTCTACTTCATGCATATGCCACAATCTCATTTGGCTACATAATCGCATTCTTGTCCCGCGGGATCGCCGTGTCAACAAGTTTCATATTTTTGTAGTTGCCACCTTTCGGAGAGGTCACGTCGCTTCGTAGCTGTTCCTCCTCCAGTATCATCGTCGAGTAAAGGCGAACGCTCGCTGATTTGACAGCTGGGTATTTTTAGGGAGCTCATCTTGTACGAGAATCAGAAATGTGTTTCAAATTGTACGAATTTCACTCGCGTTACACGACTCCATCAGGATTCCTTATTTTTAAATCGAGAAAAAGCATGCTTGATTACGTATTGTATGATCACGTAGAAATATAAATATCAATCATGGGCTAAAAATAATAATAATAATAATTAAATTGAAGTTCCTGATAATAAGTAAAGGTCCTAATAATGTAAATATCTACAGCCAATATGGTAATACACTTAACCATTATGAAATCCACGGATTGATAAGTCCACCAAAATGGTTCATGATTGCGGTTAGACAACAAAAGAGGGAAGCTTCTGGAAAAAGGACTACAGAGGCTGGCGATAGAATATCTCATTACGATACGTGTGGTTTTTATCAGTCGTTGATGATCCCTCAAGAATTGGCGAATTGTCCTGATCAGTTTGACGTCCAGAAAATTTATAAAGATTAAAATTATAATCATGTAGGCGTGTAATCCATGATGATTGAAACTGTAATAAGATTAATTTCAAAACAATCAGTATTAAAACTAACAATGGCTAATTGAGCATGATAATTACCACTAAACATTTTCAAAAATTGTATCTCGTAGCTTTCGCTGATTCTAAAATAATTAAGCCGCATATATTTTCGTAACAGAATCGCGAATCCTTTAAAGTAGCATCCTCTTCGCAAAGCACAAAGTGAATAATACTCACTTTGTATAAGCGACTGCGCCTAATGATGTCGGATATATAATGGAAGCGCGACCTCGATAGCGCACTTTTCATGTATTTTACTTGCGACTCGAGTATGCTTCTTCGTTTATTAAATGTCAAGTGAAATGTCTGAATTACTTAAATGGAAATATTAACGAGCTAGATCCGTAAACTATCAAACACGCGCAGCCAAATTCATTTCAGATTAATTTACTAAAAACGTAGGCTGTGTATTATCACGAAAATTTCGATCGTGACGGATCACCAAGAAAAAAAGGATTTCACGCATCTAATTGTCCACTACAGAATTTTACTAAATTTTATAACTCGAGCTGCAATTAAAAAAAAAAAAAAAATTAGCATTCCTCGTCAAAAATGAAAGAGCATTTTAAAACCGTTACCCATGTTGTAGTCACCAAGCGGTTTCATTACGGAAATGTGTAATATTACGACAGGCCCTTAATCCCCGTGCAAACTCTTCCCACCGCGCCGTCGAGTTCTGCAAGTCACGATGGAGGCGAATGTTATTTCATATTTATACCCCAGTCATATTAGTAATTCACGGATTATCTGGAGGGACATTTCTAAAGTACTCAGCATTACGTTTTCATTTTTCCATCCTGTGTCTGAAAAAAAAGTCTCTAGATCAAAAACACTGCGTTAAAATATACTGAAATTTAAGTTTCAAAACGTTTTGCAAAATGATGGCTTCTTCCGTCATTTCAATTTGTTATAATCAACATCATCTTATGATTTTAACTTTTTCCATAAGGCATTAATTAACCAGTTTTCAGAGGAAACCTATCAGCGTGTACACTTTAATAAAGCGAATCGAAAATATCGATCAAATATCATTTCTAACGGTGGCCCGTGCGTATAAGCCAGCGTTAGTTAAATCGCAAAATACTAATTAACTTCCGAAACGTTTTAGCTACATTTAGTTGACTACAAGTTGCTATTGAAAATCGGTAATATCGTCGTATTTGCAGTGAAAGCGTTCGCTCAGCTTGCAAACAATTTATGTTTACGTTCGACAAACACAGAATTACCGTAATTGCGGCATAGTCTATGCAAAGTATCTGTTTTCGATACGGGTTGTTAATTGCACTTTGCAACTTCTTTTCCGACATCCTCTTGCGGTGCTGCTCTCGCCAAAATCGAACGCCTCTCGATAATAACCACGTTTCCTACCCGTTCTACAATTCGCTGGAGGACCATTTTTTTTTGTGGCTAAATTGAATCCGACTATTTTGATAATAAAAAAACTGGACATTGAGTAAAAATGATATGCATAGTGGAATTATATATATATATACAGGGTGGACCAAAATGAGTCTATAATGGGAAATATCTCGAAATAGAGGCATAATAAAAAAAAATACTTCAGACAAAAGTTGTAGGGGGCGAAAGGGGACATGCAATAATGGTATCATTAACTTTGACCTTGAATTCGAATTTCAAGATTATTTAGAGGTTAAAACGGTTTTTTTTAAATGGGAACCCCTATTTTTTATCCCGGATTTGGAAAGAGCGGAAAATTGTACGTTCAAAACGATATTTATCCGATATTTTCAACAAAGTCATGGCAAGGTCGAATGAAGGTAAAATTTGCGAAAATTGTTAAATTATGGATGTTAGCTCGGCACAGAGGTGGGAAACAGC
>JAPYZR010004811.1:0-16918 GCA_030522945.1 Trichopria nigra
CCTATATCCCATTAAAGCTCTAAGAGAATCATTTTGAATTCGTTCCAAAGTGCTTGCTAATTTTTTGGTTGTAGGATAGTAAATTCCTAAGGCATAGTCACCTCTATTTCTTTCTAATTCATATATTTATATATATTAAATTCATCAAGACAGAGATAAACTCAATGCACAATTACGTGTTACTGTCCCAAAAATTTATACGAGCCCTTTACTAATAAAATTTGTCTTGGGTAAATTTTTAAATTATTGTAATTGTATTTTATACAAAATAACCTAAATTTAATTTTTATTTTTAGGTTTATTAAATTTATTTTTTCCAGTTTAAGTTATCTGGAATAGTCAATTATATCTTGTACGTATATAATCAATGTATTTATTCTTATTAAGATAACATAAACAACTGATAATTATAAACAATTATAATTCACCAATTATAAACAAAATTTTGTACTCGGTATATTCAAATCTTTTCTCGAATGCGTTAATGAGTATATCAAGTTGTTCGAGAAAAAATTATTAGAATCGCAAGATCTTGAATTCCAAAAAAAAAAAAATAAGATTATAAAATACTTAATAAGTCACATTATTGGATTTCTAGTCGAACATTTTATTGGAAAAACATACTTAACTATATATTTATTTGAATGTATGTTTACACATCTTTATTAGAATACACAAAAATCAGTTTTGGATTTTCTACAGATGTATAATCCGTAGATGAAGGTGCCCGACATGCCCAGCAATTAGTAGTTGAAGTGCACGTGTTTCAAGCACTAAAAGCTAATCAGCCCATTCTCGCTGCGGGATACCTATGTCCATGTGTACTAATTAGATGACAAATCTCAGTAGGTTCATTATTGACGGGTGTCATCGCGTGTAAAGAGTGGGAATTGTATATGAAAAAAGAAACACGTGTCCACCGTCAATTTCGTATGCTGTTCATTTCAAAAGTATTAACTGTCCTCTCTTATCGTTGTACACCCTCGGATAATCGTTTTAGCTTGGATTATAGAAATGCTTAGTTATATACCTTATTTCACTATTAAAGAGTGAAAATTGAGGAAATCTTCGAAAAATTTCCAAAATTTACTCTTTAAGAATAAATAAATGACAATATAATGTATAATACATTATAAAAACGTATAAGATGTATACACAATTTAATTTCTAAAGTTTGTACGCTCGCATTCTCCTTCAAACTTTGCGATTCTTAGAAGAGTATCAAATATCGAATCAAATACTATATCAGTTCATCTGTATTCAGCAAAACAGGAAGTTTTGATGATACAAACTTCAGCTAACGCTTGACTAATTTATCGACCCGTTTATCTCAAATTATAAGACAACCGAATGTGACATACACTGAACTGTACAATTTATAGTTGTGAAGCATATAAATGATATATGTATGTGTCTGGAATCATCGCACACGTCGAAAAACAAGTTTAGGACGTACGACGATATTTTGGTTACGCGAGCTATATGGTATTGCTGTGAGAATAATAACTGATTATGTCGTTATATGTAATAATATACGAATCAAATAAATTAATGATAAATCAAACCAAGATTTAAGTAGCACAACTAATTTTATTCGAAATTACATTTGTATCAAATACGGTTCCTTCGAACAATTCTTCTTGTGTCTGAATAGTAATATTGGTCATGAAGATATTGTGAATTTTCAGCGGTAGTGAAAACTCCAGAATCTTCTGTAATTTTATTTTAAGGTTATATAACCTTACGATGCGGTTGGAGGATCTTTCCCATCTCGAGGACATCGGGTCGTTTCTGTTTGCCTTATCAACATAGAACATGAAATTTCCGACGCTTAGGGATTCCGTTGCCATGGTACTTATACCGTTTGCAGCCTCAACAGTTTGTATGGCTCTCAGAGCTATACCGATATTCTGTTGCAATACATATGCTTGGGTATATGGGTTCAGCACCTATATATTTTGTATTCTATTTTTCTATATTCATTCAATTTATTTTTTAACATCTGCTTCTCTTAAACATTTAGTATTATTTAATCCAAAAAGGACATATTGGTTTAGTAAAAATAAACATTGCAATTGTAATGGAAACAAATGATTATTAATTAAGACATAGTTTTTTGCTCGAACTTAATCTTATACATGATTGTTTTGATAATTCATTTACCTTCCTCTATATTCTCATTATATATAAATGGTACATAATTTTGAATGACACCAAATTATCAATGAAATCGTAAAATTGGAAAAATACATTATTATTGTCACATTGATCATATTATGCTCCGAGAAAATTCATAATGATTGAAAATTTCCGAGTGCTGGATACACAATGATCGACTCGCTTGATTCAGGAGATTCGTCTTCGAGAAATCTCATTAGCGGCAAATATAGGAAAAACAATAAAATTTCCGGGCAAGTTTTAAACTTTGGCGGGCGTTATCTAGAAGTAATTATGAGCGTCTGCCGCGTACGTATCGTAAGGCCGAGAGTGTATCGGAAGGGCGTTTGTCGCTCACCCTCGACGAAATACCGTTAATGAACGCAACCACCTTGAACTGGCAAACGGATGAACAGGCAACCAGGCAGGCGGGAATCGAGCAGATACGGCGCTGAAGGATGTCGGGGGTGTCAAGGGACAAGACGAGGCGACGAAGCCACTGAGAGGATAGAAGGGGGTGCTGTCCGGTCCTCTTTCTCTGTTTCTCCATAGCGGTCGCTCTTTGACTTTGTCTCCCGTTCTCTCTACTTCTCTCTCTCTCTCTCTCTCTCTCTCTCTCTCTCTCTGTCTCTGTCTGTCTTGCTCAGTTTTTTCTTTTACATCTACCATCTCTCTCCTCGTTTCTCTTCGTCTCACATTCGATGATGATGAAAGCGACGACCACCCTCTTGTCGCACCATTGACGGCGGCAACTGCTTTAGATCCTTTTCTCTCGCTGGTCGCCATGAGAAAGTGGTGGGCATTTCACTCTCTCTCTCTCTCTCCCTCCCTCTATCTCTGTCTCTCTCCATCTCTCTCCCACTATCTGTATCTCTCTCGACGGAGAGATAAGCCTGCAGCTATTGACGCCTCGCTGATCTGACACGATTATGCGCCAGCGTTGTGTCCATACGGACTCGCCTCTTGCAACGCGCGCGTCGTGCTTTTTGAAACAACAAAAACTTCGACGGGGTTTACTCCTCCCGCTTTTTTTGTCAATTTTTCCGGCTTTTATTATCTTTTGCAAATGCTTAGGTGTTTTCTTTCTATACGACAGAGAGCGGCATCGGCCCTGCGAAAATAGATTTCCTTGCGGCCTTTTCAACGCCGATTTACACGCTTTTTTGAAGGCTCGAATTAGTGTGCTTCTTTGTCTAAGTTTTTGTTTAAGTTTTTTTCTAAATTTTGAAATATATATAAATATAGCGTGTAAAATTAATAATGCTTTTTACATTTTATAATCAATAAGGTAAATGTTCTAGTAGCTAAATGCTTATACAGTTGGTTGTTCCAACAACCGCCAGAGTATTAATTTTGTTTGAAGTCTATATTTTTAGGTATTTTATATCTGTCTTATGTAAGTTATATAAATAAAAAAGAAACAAGATTAATAAAGAATAAGACTATACAGAGGATGGATGCTATTATTGCTATATTTAATTTAATTTATTCCTTTATGCAAAATATTTACATGATAAATGTATCCCTTCTAACGAGTGAGAAATTTCTTCATTCCATTATTTCTGCATTCGTTATAAAATGTCGTATTCCTCGCTGATCGGTTCAGGTGACTTTGATGACCTGACTTTCATGAAGTGAAAATTGATAACAAGATTGCAATTGCGTTCAGTACTGCTGATTACGTATTGTTAAATTTCCTGGTCATCACCATAAATTAATAGATATAACGTACAGACTTCCTGAGATTTATTTAGATTATTTGTATTTTAATCATTTTAAGGATAACCAAAAGCTGACTGTTTTTATTCTGACTTTCCAAAAACATTGCTTCATCAATGTTATATGGATTACTCATTCAAAAGTTTTGCACTATTTTTCGTCAAAATAATTTTTACTTGGGGAAGAAGAACCCGAGATAATAAAATTTTTGTTGCGTAACCCAGGTAATCATATAACATACATTGCGTTGAATTTGTGGGCGTTTTTGTTTCAATTTTTCAAGTTTGGGAATTTTTCAGCTTAAAAATATTTTCGGACGATTTTCAATTTTACTTTGTTCCATCTTTGTCTAATCGCGTTCCACATATTTATGTTTCTAATATTATTGTTGATATATGATGCCATTAGAATTTAGACCTTTATATACCTGCAAGTGTTAGACGTCGCAACTACAGTTTCCTGCACATCTTTGCTTGACCTTTTCTACTTACCTATCTGTAGTTTCATGAACTTAACTTTGTATCACTGATATGTGTTATTCCGACAAGCCAAAACAATGAAAAATATTGTAATTGCATGGAAATGTAAAATATGGCATAAAGTACGAAAGACCCTTCTCCGATATTTTACGTTTTTCTTTTTGCTTTGGGGAGGAGAGGGGGGGGGGGGGCTGGTATAATTAAATTGATTCGACATGTAGAATTCAGTCAAGGAATATTACCCAGAATATTTTTATTCAAAATGTACAATTTTAGTATGAATACGAAGGAGGGAGAAAGGTATTCCCTATTTGTAACATTCCTTGGTGGACATGTTTCTAATGTTCAAATATTATACATCAAATTCCAACAGTTAGAAATTCAAATCAATGATTTAGATATTCAAAAATAAATAATAATAATATTTAGACGATAAAATTGGATTAATATGTTCTATCCCAGCAAAATTCGCTTTATTCGCTAACGCAAGTTGCATTTCGATCCAATTTTCGCAGGCTTTCCAGGTCAAAGAATCCCTTAGTCTGGTTTTCACTAGCAAGTCAAAAAAAGTGTCGATGCGCGGGACGTTTCGCTTACAAGTTCGATTATATGTCTTCGTGAACGATTAGCACTGCCTAGTGTAAACGCGACGGACGACTAATTTCATGGGCGGCGTTTACATCGATCCCAAAGGTATTGTGATCGTCTCGCTCGGCTGGACTGTACGGGGATTCGTTGACCGACTTATAGCACAAATGCTCGATGGGTATCCCGAGGGATTTAACGCCTCGTGGAACTCCCTCTCTCTCTCTCTCTCTCACTCTATGTATCTCCTTCTTTCCTTTAGTTATTTCTTTATCTCTGTTTCTTTCTTTTTCTCGGTGATACGTTACGTATATACTTATTCGCGTCTCTCTTCCACATTCTATTCTCTTACTCACTTTTCCACTAACACCCCAGCCCAATAGCTCGCAATCCGGGATTGGATAAGAAGGATGATCGCGTATACCTTTCGTCTGTACGGAATTTGAGCACATACGGATGCACCAGAGCCTGACCTCACTTGTCCCTTTGACAAAGTTTTCAAACGGCAATCCACTTATTCCACGCATGAGACTGCGTGTTCTGATTTAGGGAAAGAATCAATTCACAGGGATAACGTGGATCAAATACATTTTAAGCCGGAAATTGATCGTTATAATTATCGATGGAAATACTGCCACTCTCATGACTGCAATGTTAAAGTTAGCAGAAGAGTTGTAGTATAGATATGTAAAAGTTTTATGTACATTCAGTATAAATTGAATTGAATTCAAATGAAATTATAATATTTGTTGTATTCCCACGTGTATTTTTAGTACTTATTTTTAATTATTGATTTAAAACTGATGAAACTACATTCGTTTGTAATTATAGAGACATTTTTTATTAGAAGCTCAATTTGGTTTTTGGCTATAGAATACATTCATTTCTTTGTTTTAGAATTGAATGTATTCCAGAAAAACTAATCAGCTTCATATACCACGTGATGCACTTTTCTTGAGTTAAAGCGCGGGGTGACATGCATACGAATGTATATGTGCGTACAAAATGACAAACAGAAATCTTGTTATGCTTTCTTGGCTTTCTTAGGGTTTGAAACGCTCTGAAACATGGACATTTAACAAAAGAGAAGGGATAACTTTTTTGTTGCTCTAATCGATCAAATGCATTACTACGCACTTCTGTGGTTCGGGCCGAAATAATAACGAAGAACTATTTTTTTTTTTTAAATATTGACTTAATAAATGATTTGTTGAAAAGTTATATTTCTATAATAAAATCAAAATGTGTATCAAAATGAAGTTAATTGACGCTATTCCATTATATAAAACTTAATAATTTGCATATTTTAAAAAGTTTTTATAAATTATTTGTTAATCAAGTATATTCTTTTCTGTTTAAGATCAACTGTAGTCATTGTCTTACTGTCAGCCAAAGCCACAAAAGTCGCCAACTTAACCGAAAATTGTAAGTATAATGCATGTAAAGTGTACTTCTTATATATATATATATATATATAAGGCATGTATTACTTTCTTGAATTTGGTTTGAATGCGAGAATTACTGCCTGAATAAGTATATTATTATCGCCCGGGATATTACAACGATACGAGTATTCCCTAATAGTTGTATCCAAGAACAAGTACTTCCTATTACGAGTAGTTGCTAAGGAGTGAAGTAGTTCCTACTACAAGTGGTACTAATCAGTTTTACGCTCGAATGCACCAGTTTACAGAGTCATGTTGTATTTATGCAAAAGGCCACCTTCGAGGACTTAAGCGTGACTGCTGAATGGTAATGCATTCAAGAATGGTTGTCTATCAAGCAGTTGATTACTGCACGTTCTTCAATTATACTTATAATAGAATTTAATTTGAACGCGTTTCATTTACGCAAATTTAGCATTTCAACAATAGAAAACATTATTATACGATCACTTTTCTTGTTATTTTCTTTTCTCGTTATTAATTTATTTTACATTTTTTACTTATTTTTACGTATTTTTTGATTTTAGAGTTACATTTAATAAAAATTGTGTTTTTTTTTCTCAATTCTCTGTGACATATATCTGGTAGAAATTTACCTACTTCTTTCATATACACTGTCCAATTCTAATACGCCCTATAACATGGTAAATATATGAATTATGTAAGAATTAGCTTTAAAAATGTCTTCATTTCTAGTATGGTAAGTAAACACGTATAGAGGATTTATTAATTTTTAAAAGCTATATATGTATACGTATATATTATGCAGCTACTTGTTAGATTTCTGTTTTTGAGATTGTAATTTATGTAATAAGGGTCCACGAGTATACACGTGCGATATTATATATTTTGAGCGTTGTTCAATGCTCAATCACTTTACAATTTGTATGAAATGATTAAAAATTAATTGCAACCATATAGTAGAAAATAAAGGGTTAAAATGATTCCATCTTAGAATCGCTAATGTATTGTGCATAAGGATATGTCTTTGTTTAAGAGGGCTTGTTTAGCCTTACTTTCAGTCAGTTTTCTTGCTTAATTTAAGATTTCACTCGCATTTTTTGGCTGAATTTCAGTATTTCTTTTTAGAGTGACATTTGAAGGTTTTTTCTTTGAATATTATGGTGAAGGACTTTATCGAAACTCATACGTATGAAAGTATCGATCAATGTCATGGTTCAAAATTTCTGTTCTTACTATAAAAAAGTAATATTGTTAGAATAAAATTAAATGAACAACAAAAATGGTTTGAGGAGTAGTACGGCAATATTTTAGTTCTACGAGCAATTTTGTTTAGTTCAGAAACTTATACCACTATAGCTATCACAGCAATACCAGTATTCTGAACGTATGTTTACGCAGATGGCATTTTGGGAACAAACTTTCGTCATGAGAAAAATTTCAATTTTTTATAATAAAAATTGATATGTTGAATGCCATTTTTTACCATACTCGTAGTAAAAAATTCCAAAAGTTATTTTGCTATAAATAATGGCACATTAGTGATTATTATGAAAATAGATTTCGATAATTTATCTATATTTTTCAACACTTTGGTCGTATCATTTCGAAGACGCGAATCGAGTAATTCGTTCAAAATAAATAGTATATAGTGATGTGTTTAGAAGATTCAAAAATCAGTATTGTCGGCAAGCGAGACGATTAGATCGAAAATATTTGTGAGAAAGGAGTGAGGATCCGCCATGAGCCATACATATACCAAATTAAAATGATTTAAGAATCAGTTAAACCCATTCGTTCATCGTCGAGCACTGTCGAGAATAACTATACAATAACTACGATAGGATAAACCCGACAAGTTGTATAAGTATTAGATAGTTGTATAATTACGTTCAAATTCTCATTCACCTCCCATAAGTCGATATAAATAAGTGAAGAAAATTAATCCAACGTGTACGTGTAAAAAATAAGTTTTAAAGTATAATACATCATCTGTATTGGTCCGAAATACATACACTTTATCAAAGTATAACGCAAAACGTCACACAATCCAAAGTTGTATATACACAGAAACCCTAGGTCAATACCTCACGACAAATTTAATTAAAAACGAGCGTCACGCATCGGTCATTACTATTCGTTAAAGTTCATTTACGTTTGTCGAATTTGATTTATAATCTATCAAACGTCATGTATGTAAATGTTTTCATTACAGCGTATCCATTTGCGGAGCGTCCCGCCGATCGGGCCGGCGGCTATATATACTCGTATTCTCATAAAAAGGTATACATCAAGAGTAAAAAGAACTCGACGACATCTGGACGTCGAAACTCTCTTTCTCTCTTTCTGTCGAAGTTTATTAACGCACCGCGCACGTCCTTAAATCGGTGCCGTTGTTGCCGGCGTGTGCGTGCTCACAATCATGCGTTTCGAATTCGAATGTCGAATTATGAGTTGTACACGAGCTTGGCAGGTATCGGGTGTAAGTAAGGAGCGAACGGCAAGTAGTAGCAGAAAAAAAGAAATGAAAAAGAAAGAAAGAAATAATGCAACGGGAAGGGTGGGGCGGCACCACCCGGACGTCCCGTGGCGAGCGACTGTGACTAAATCCGCGGTGCCCATGCAGTGTTTACACTCGAGATGATGCCTCCTAATGCTAATACGACGCGCTAATGCCCCCGATTCTGGTTTCTTAATGCTCAATCGCAATCCAATGAAAAGTGTATGAATGGCAAGCGATTATCAAGTCGACCGGGCTCTCTCAATGTGTCCGTCGAGGCGTCCGCGGTAACCCCACTGAGTTAACCGCCGTCGAATGAACCAAATGGTACAAATCTCTTTCTTCCTTCTCCCTCTATACCATCGACCTCTGTGTCTCTTTCTCCTGGTCTCTTCGCTTTCGCCACCCCTCGCCCTGCTTTCCTCTTTCCTTCCTTCCTTTTTTTTTTTGTTCATTTTCACCGATCGCTCCTTCTCCCGATTCTCGTTTTCATATCCCATCAACATTGACGGGGCTACGATGACCGGTCGCACGAGAGTTCGACTTTCAGCAACAGAAAGTACGTAACGCTCGAACACGGGACGTGACGTATTCGAAATACGAATTTTTGTTTTCAGGAAATTCTCAACGTGTCGTGCATGATAAATGTATAATTTTTCTCGCCGGACTTATTGATACGATTGTGGATATTTGAGAAGTCAAATTTATTAGAATCAGCGAAAAAACTAGTTCATGTTGTAACGATTCATAGTTCTAAAATTCTTAAGCACAATTTCATTTGAATAATGTCAATACCCGGTTATTACCCGATGGTTACCCGGTGGTTACCCCTAGTTACTTTTTGTTTTTGCATTAAAGATTTGCATTTTATTGACAATTTGAAGTATTCACCTCTGGGTTCCGTATCCTGGCTTCTATATCAGTGTTTAACTGCCAGCAACAGCCTTTTCTTTAATGACCTGTAAATTATGTACCTGTAACGTAAGAATGATTCGGATCCCTTTAAAACTTTCCGCGTTTATTTTGGCGTTTGCTTTCATTTTAGGTTCGTTATCAGTTAAGTCAGCCTTAAATTTCGCTGTCATGATACGATAAGATTAAAATTAATGCAGCATTTTTTTGAAAATATTTATTTTTAATGCTTGACTATACGTGGTACAGTTTACATGAGGCAAACGACACTATTCATCAGGTTTTGAACGATTAATAAAAACAATAAGTTTGTCAACCGTAAGCAGGGCCTTCGGCAAGAGTTGGATTGGAAAATCCCCGTACACGTAGTATAATATTTATAGAAAAATTACCTGTTCATTCGAAAATAATACAAATCTGTTTTGACCATTTATTTAAAATATTAAAACAGAAATAAAAGCAGCAAAAGAATCAATTTCGTACGTGCCTGCCACTTTGTTGAAGCAGTGAAAAAAATGATGAAACGTCGGTCGGGAGTTCAAACGGTCGAATAATTTAATTATCTGAAGAGTCCGATGAAAAATCTCTCTGAAAATTAATTTTCAGTTCGCCGATTTGCGTGCGGTAACTTGTTAAACGAGACGGCACAAAAAAAAAGAGTATCCTCTGAAATGAGGGGGCGAGTGAGTTGCATAGGCGTGGACGGGAAGCCGAAAAGAGTAAAAGAGCGAACTAAAATGATCGCTCCCGCAACGGATCCTCGCCGCGGGCGACTACTGGCACGTTTTCGAAAAAAGCACGTAAACTCACTCACACATGCGTACCGTCCGCACCCAAACGAATACCCACGTACATTCACACATACACACACACACACAAACAAACAAATGCAAAAATCGAGAGCAGTCGCCGATTCTGCCGTCGACATTTCGGTTCGACTCGCGAAATTTCTCCGAGTTACCCTGGAGCAGTATCGATGATATCCGTGCCTGTGGTGCCTTCTCCTTCCACTGAGCGGCTCTGTTTGCCGACACGTTCGCGTTCGTTGCATTCTGAAGGATCGTTTTGGAATCACTGAATCGCGAGACGTCCTTTCCACTCACGAAATCCGACGCAGCTGTTGCGCTGTTACGAGATCTAGCGGCTGCACGCGTATATCGAATTTGCTTTCTCGCTTTCGAATCGTTTTTGCAAGCGCTGCCTGGTAGTGGGAGAGACTTTTCCGAAAGTGCCACGGTTCCGGACACAAAATTGACGTTTCAAAATTATTTTTCGAAATTCGCGAAACTGCAGTGCGTATATATAAAGCGAATGCATCGCAGTGTATAAAAAATTCCATATTTTACTTTCAAATTTCGTTAATATCGCGTGTGGAATCCAGTGGAATTCCGAATACTTTTTCATCTCTCGATATACTTTTAAAAAATATATATATATATTCTTAAAATTGTTGGAAACTTTTCGTTTGTTTCTGTACTTTTTTTTATAATCTCACTGCAGCAGCGCACAGAATTTAATATATCGTATGTCACTATATATATACTTATTATATTGTATTATATTTTGGTGATGTTCACGTGGAGATATTATTTTTCTTTTCCTTGTGGTAGTGGTATCATTATCATTTTTTTCATCAATTCTCGTTTCTTTCAATGCATCTTCTCATTTGTCGTTAACTAACAAATGAAAGTATATTGTAACATAAGTATATTGCAATTGGTGAACGTCTTTACAAATTTAGAATAGCATCAAATCGGTCAAGAAATTGACAAATCCTTCGCTGGCAAAGCATACTACAAACAAATAACCCTCACAGAAAAAAAAATGTTCGGTGTCCGAAATGACACCCAATTGGGTGTAAACCCCAATTTTTTTAGTGTTTATACCGACTTGGGTGTCATTTCGGACCCCGAACAATATTTTAAAACACGCACTATAAGAAAAAAGGTTTTGTTAATATAGAGCCTGCTATCTTTCTTTGTTATTGTTGCGAATAGAATCAATGTTCAAACTATATTAGATACGCGGCCTATAGGAATACGAGTACTTACTTTGTAAATGCCCTGACGGGATGACGATATCGGAAAGAATTAACTATTTTGGACACGAGTTCAACTTCAGATATAATTGTTACACGTGAAATGTTATTATAAGTAATAAATAGATATTCATATTTGGACATCACCTATTGATAGATGCGCAGGAAAGTATCATTTTGTCAGTTGTTCATAAGAACGGCCTTTAAACAGGTGTTCATATAGGATCACCATCACCTTCTGGTAAATATTCATAAAAATATCGCTCTTTAAACACATGCTCAATGTCGCAATTTAAGTAATTAAAAGCAAAGTTTTGAATTTGAACCCTGGTTCTAATTTTTCGAATCCGTGCTTTTGTTTCTGAAGCGTTAGGTTAGGTTTTACTCTAGGCTGACTTTCGCGATGAAGATATGGAAGAACAATCTTTGTTTTATACGGCCTTCGTATATCGTACCCCACGTGTAATTAAGCAATCAAATATTTTTGTAAATCTGAAATCGACGTGTTTTAATTGATTCCTCCTAACAGAAACATTCATTAAGCAGCAAACAAAATGTACTATGACGATAAATGAATTGCTAAAACTGTTTTTTCTTGTTTGTGGTTATACTCTTCTTATATTTGGAGCTTTGTTTGATGCCAACTCCATTTCTGAACATCGACGAATTAGCGATTCTTTTAAATTTCAAAATGAATGTAATGTAAACGTGTGTTGTACTTTTAGATATAACGAAACGAACTTTTCGAAAAAAGAATTACCTCTTGATATTATATGATCTTAAATTTAACAAAAGAACATGCTTTTGATACTTTTTGATTAAAGTATCTCGATAATCTGACGTCCTAGGACCGTCATGACGTCAGATCTGAATTCAGCGCGTCAAGAAACCTTTGGGAAAGTATGGTTTGGTCCTTGTTTTAGAAGTTTAATGAAATGTTGTCGGCCTGCGTTGTCGCATGAAAATCATTCGTAATGTTTGCCCGAAACTGGTCAAAATGAAAGAATATGGTCTTTACCTGACACGTGAAAACGTATGTCACTACATGTCCGTCGTTTATTGTCAATGTTACTGTTTTGCTCGTCGTTCTTTTTTCAGTTTCTATGCAGTTACTGAAAACGTGCGTCAGCTCTGTTTCAGGATTATTCGCATTTTTTTAGAGATGCGACGAGCAAAGTTAAACGAGATCCTGAAGTGCAAAGACGCAAGAGCTACGTACCACGATGCACAGGACACGATCAGCACGAAGCAATCCGTTAAACGCACGTCCCGGAATAATTTAATGACTCCACCCTCCTTTTAGCACCTTCTTCTCCCAGTCACGGCTCAGTCACCGCAGGACGGTTTGGGTTAAATGCTCGACAATTAAACACACGCGAGACATGAAAGGCAACCGCGAAGTGTCGCCTTTTTCGCACTCGCTTTATTGCTTAGACTCGCGTTCGTTGCAGTAATTATCATCAAACTCAACGGTTGTTATTATATTCGAAAACCTGATGCATTCAGCAAACAACAGATTTTAATTTTGGCAATTGAAATGCCGCGAAAGGAATAGCTTCGATCGTGACATTCGTCATTTTAATGTTGAAATGCGACTGATGCAATAAAGGAATTCAATAAAGGACAATTCAAGATAGAAATCGGTAACTGATTGCATATAAATTAAGAACAACAAACAAGCCACAGTATGCAGGAACATAAGAAGGTTTTATTATTTATACTTTATATATATATATATATACATATATACAGGGTGTCCTGTAACTGATGGATATTATTACAGGAAGTGATTCTGCACATATAATTTTAAGCAATAAACGGAATTCGATCTGATGTATGCTCTCTGATTCCTGAGTAATTAAAGTTCGTCGATCAATGGATATTTTTTCCCTTTACAGTGAAACCTTATGTATCTTTGACGTGCTCATTTCGAAAATGGTCATTTAATTTTTCATAATTAAAATAGTTAATATAGGTAAAAGTTACAAAGAACATGTTAAAAATAGAAATTTTATGATTTTTTCAGACATTTATCGGAGGGCAAAATTTTCATGAAAATTTGAACAATGCAAAATATTCTTACATTAAAACTGCATAATTTTTATTGTATAACATATTGTATAACAGTAACATGAGCAATGAGTTTCTGGTTGTTAAACCATCAGGAATATTTGACTTACTCATTTTTCAAAAGTAGTATATATTGCATTTTAAGTTTTCATGCGGTTCAGCCAATATTTCGCGTCCAACATACCTTGAAAATTATTACTCGTACGGGGGAATATCATTCAACGAAATTTACGTAGCTTTAGTGGGGAAATCTTTTTCTTCCTTTGCATTTTACATAAAAGTTCATATTTTCCGAGATACGATTGAAAATGCAGACAAAAAAATGTTTTTACATGTTTTTCGAATTTTTGAGCTCTTAAATTTTGGATCGTCAGAAATTTGTGATCATTTTCAAAATCAGCACATCAAAATGCATAAAAAAGTCATATTTTCCTAGAAATAATAGATTTTCAGTGTATTATATTTAGATGAAAAACGGGCCGCTGATCGACCGACTTCAGTGGCTCAGCAATCAATATGCATCAGATCGATATTCTGTACGGAACTTGAATAAAGTATAAAATAATAAAGTATTTTGAAAATGTGGAAATTGACGAAAGAAAAGTTTCCTTGTGTGCGTTACAAATATTAATAATATCATACTGTATCGAAAGCTAGTACTAGAAAAGAAAAAAGTTAATGACAAATCTGGATTTAATAAATTATTTTGAAATATTGACAATAATTAATTCTACAATATATATAAGAAGGTAAAATAAATTTTAAGGAAGTAATGTAGTAAACGCATGTATTCTCCAGGTTTCTTGGGCAGTTAATACGTTTGCAATCTTCTTCTCTCCGCACAAGCCTCTGGAGTTGCCAAAGTCGAATTGTGATTGGCAGGTATGAACAGGACGATTTCTTTGGTGGAGGTTGAATATTTGACAGGGCCTAAACAAAAAAAAAAAAATACAATTGGATTTCGTTCTTCACTTTTTCAATAAAAAAAAAAATGCCCAAAAAGCATTCCAGAAATTAAATTAAATAATTGCTCAATTACGCATATTTATGTGCCCTTGATTACCTTAATAAAAATCACTTTCATCGTAACTAAACTGTTCATTTGTAAAGAGTGTAAATACGAAGTACATCGTGTAAGCAATGAATTAATCCATTTTTTAAATTACACGTCATCTCATCAGATAAGCATATATCCCTGCGAATTCCCCGTAATTATACTGGAAGCAAAAAGCACAATTGTTTACTAGTATAGCGTGCGTGCAAATATATATAGGCGCTTTATAGGCGGGTGTTATAAGCACTTTAAGCGTATTTCGTAAGCGTCACGGATTTACCATGCGTAATTCTCAATGTTGGTTGCAGGCATATCGCAATTGTACATCGCGCGTCTCGTTGCAGCCGAGTTGCGCGCGTGTCGGTATTGATGCGCTACTGTGGTAAAGCCTTTGAGAGGGCGGCAAAACGAGAAAAGAGAAACGCGACACAAAGTGAACGAAGGAGCGAGAGAAATGACGAGAGTGAAAAGGACAGAGCGTTAAAGAGACAGAGCCGGCGAGGGGTAGAGAGAGAGAGAGAGAGAGAGAGAGAGAAATCCGCAGCAAGCGGACTCATGAGAGTGTGAAAATGTTTTGCAATTTCGAAATCAGGCGTGCTCACCGCATGTAAAGCGTGTTACCGGAAACCGCTACTGTGCACCCACGGACGGCGGCGCCTCGCTGCCGCAAAAGCGGATTGCGGCCATAGGCAGAAGGTACGTATTAAAAAAAAAAAAGATATATATATACCCGCGACGTCAACAAACGGAAGGGAAACCGCCGACCTGCACATCTCCTCCTGGGCATCTGTGTTCCTCCTGTACACATCACGAGCGATGTGCAACTGCGATTGCGAATGAAATCCGCGGAAATAATGCTCGTCTCGCTCGTCGTGGGACAATCCGCGGCGTTCGGCGAATACTGCGGGCTTGTGCGGCATAATATGCGGCAAGATTTGCGGACGTAAATTCACGAAATGATTGTTGTCGACTACGACATATGTATACTATGCCAAGTCATTTTGGAGGATTAATGTATGAGCGAAAAAATATATATAAATAATTATAAGAAGATAAGCGGAAACGTTGACAAGAGCATTGTCTCGCATTTCGCAGCTCTGGATGATGCAATTTTTAAATACGTATATCGCGTTTCTGATGCATATATAGGAATCATGCGCTAAGCCCCTAATACGCGGATTGAATCCCAACGCATATATATACCGAACAGTTTCTCTATAAAAATTCTTTCGGGGGTGACGGGGACTTACGACGGGCAAATCTTTAAACTAGATGATATTAATTATGTATAGAACAGACTATATACGTTGATTACCAGGCAATGTCACAATGTAAGGTTCTCTAATGTAAAATAGAAATATTCGAATCAACGTCGTGAAGCTAATTTCGGAACATTAATTCGATATCCGCAGCGATAGTATCACGAAAACATCGTAGAAGTTGGTTGGTTAACTGCAGCATGTTGCAAATCCCAGTACGGGATCCAATGTGAATCCTGTTTTCGAAAATGTTTTCGGAAATCAACGAAATTGTAGGATATTGTTACAAACGGGATAAATCGAGGTCGGAAAATGAAAAGACTCAATCAACTTCAAAACAGCGACTTTATTTCAATTAATTAAATGGTGACGATCTGTACTTGCTAGCGTATCAAACCAATCTAAAAAACGAGTCCAGCTTATCTCGCTCGTCGCAAGACTCGCAAGTTGTTGAAAACAAAACAGAATCGTTACCAAGTAACCGCGAATAGCATTAAATTTGAATTTTAATATTTCCAATCCTGTGTTAATGTCGGTTTATCTTTCTTCCTCCAAGAGGAATTGCTCGTCGTCTTTTATCAACTTTTCATCCTCCAAGAGGGCACGTCACTGTCACATCCTCCGACCCTGGTAGAAATCCGTCCAGTTTTCTGTTACACTGCCCAGTTATCCTATACCTTTAACATGGGAAAAAAGCAAACTGGACAGAAACTAGCCAAAAACTGGACTCATTTTCTAC
>JAPYZR010004812.1:0-20185 GCA_030522945.1 Trichopria nigra
GACGACATTTCCCACCTGGGATCCCGGTACAAATTCCCATATGGGATCCCACATGGTTCCCTTGTGGGATCCCATATGGGAATAATTTTTAGTAGGGATACTTTCAGAATTTTTTATAAGAAAAGTACCCATCCGAATTTAAGTTTCAATTGCTCATTTTGTTCGTTAGTTCTTGAGCTATATCTTCATACTTTTTATTTTAGCTGCACATTCTTACATCAAGCTCTATATAGTCTCCGCAATTCACACATTTCGAAAATTTTTCATCGTGTTTTATTTATAATTAATGGTATTTTTCTTTTCAACAGCAACTAATTTAAGGTTAGTTTTTTATTCATTATTTGTTTATTACTATTTTTCGTTGTATATACATTTTTTTTTACTGTATATTATTTTTGTATAATTTTTTGTTATAATAAAAATAATTCTGAAGAGGGCCACATATAATGTTCGGCCGAAACGTTAAGGTTTCGTTTTATTTATTAAGAAAAACCATTAATAGATCCTAAACAAAAGAAATTTACGTATTACAAATTTAAAAAAGGATCAACTATATAATAGTATATTACGATACAGTTAGTGCGCGAAATAGGGGATTTGCGCACGAGCGCAGTTGTCGCCCGAGCGCGTAGCGAGGGTGACAAGAGCGCGAGTGAGGGAATCCCCTGAGTGCACGTGTATCGTATACTATTTTTTTCAACGTGAAAAACAATTGAGTTCCATTGTGTATACATTAATAAATCTGTTTATTATTGTAACTATTGTTTACATTTTTCGGGAACCGCTGATTGTTTTGAATGCGCCCGAGCATCGTGCCCATCACCGGCGCGGCTATTTATTATGTAAAGTTATTTCGCGCACTGAAGATTTGAGTAAAAAATTATATATCATTTTATACATATACTATACTTAAAAATGTATATATAGTTATTATGATATAACTATAAAAACTAATAATCGCGCGAAACCGAAAATAATTGCTTCATTAAAATGTGTAACACTATATATATACCATTTATAACAGTTGTTTTTAATAATAGTACCCTCTAAACATTGAAACAGTAGAGTATATAGTTACGAGGAGAAAAATTTTCTTGTAAATTTTACCATAGCAGATCGCATTTTGAGGACAGACCTTCATAATGAGAAAAATTGCCATTATATTTATGGTAAAAGTTAGAACATGTATTGAAATTTTTACTATGAATAGCGTAAAAATTATGCCATTCATCATTAATATATCAATTTTTATTATAAAAAATTTTAATTTTTCTCTTGATAAAAGTCTGGCTCCAAAATACCATCTGGTATATTAATTATGGTAAAATTTTTCAAGAAAATTTGTCTCCGCGTTATACATATATATAATAGATATAGATATATATATACATGTATATATATGGAATCATATTCCCGATATATTTAATATATGATGCATGTAAATGTTACTCGTTTTCGTAACTGTTGCATTATTGTTACGTAAATGTCACATAATTGTCAAAATTGTGCTTGCTGGGTATAGTATACGAAGTAATTTTTTCAATGAATTCAACATTTTTTAAATGAAAATGTATCGAATGAATATATATATATATATATATTATTTACGAAAATTGAACTGAATTCGTCGTCAGAGACAAAAAACGCATTCATTTTCACGGAAACGAATTCATATCCTATATACACTACTTCAATACAGTCCAATACGTTTTGAATTCGCGAATAATTATTGTAAATTAAGTTCTGATTTGCATTCGATTTTTTCTCTATATACATTTGAATTCAAAATTAACGCGCCCTATATGTACATAATTATGGATTCTATACATCTCAATTCATTTTAATTCCAAAAATAATGTCATTTTCAAGTAATATTACAATTATTTACTTTTATAGATTACAATGTATTCAAATAGATTTACAATTGATCAATTTTTAATCCACGTGAATCCATTTTAATTCTTTGAATGCGTTTTCGATTACATGAAATATATATATATATATCTTTTTATATTTTTATATTCATTGAATTTTCTTTTCGTTTCTTATTATTTCTGTCTTCTTTCTCGTCGAGATAGTGTTGCAAATACCATATATAAATAGAAAAAAAATCCCGTTTATTTTATTTTTACTCTCGAGCGCTCCGTTTTATAATTATGTATATATGTATATATATATATATATTAGATATTATTTGAAAATCGATTAAACGCGAATTTTGAAAAATCTTTTTTTTTTAACGGAGTCGATATATTAAAATACCTATAAAGAAATACTTATATATATTTCAAGACGAAAGTAGTTCGAGCATGACAAATGTCACGTATAGGTCGATCATCATTCGCAGCCGCAGCAGCATTTGGGCATTTTCACTCATGTGACGTCATCGCGCTCGTGACGTCATATATACACGCACACTTTCGATATATGTTTGATCCACTTTGAATGAAAGAAACACATTGGAAAATTTATTGTCATATTATAAACAAAAGAAAAATTTAATCAAAAGTTAAAAAAAAAAAAAAATAATAATAAGAAGAAGAATAGAATAAAAGTATAAACTCATAAATATTTTTAGAACTAAAAAGTCGGGTGTTCCCAATATTTTGTTTCGCCGTTTGTGATGTGCGAGCCGAGATAATAAGTATGGAAAAATGTTTCAGTTCGCGTAATTTAGACAAATTTTTTATATGGAAATGTTTTAATAGATATATATATATATATATATATAAATTTTGTACTGTTTTAAATTTTTATTTTTTCAGATTTTAAACACAACTTTTTACAGATATTTGAACATTTCTAAATTTCATTCATTGTCAGCTTACATGCGAATATTTTATATATGTAAAAAAAAAACACTTTTAAAAATATTTTCTTTTCATTTTATTCCGTTTCTTTATAACCCGAATTAAATAAATCGTTCCGGAAAATATTTCAGTTTCATGTTCCTCCTATTCAATCCGACTATAATATCCTATATCTCAGTAAACGAAAAGCATTGAAAGTTAAAAATACGAATTCAAACGAATTAAAATTAATTTACACGATTGAAAATTAATTGACTTAATACGTATACATGAATTCATTTCAATTTGTATTTTTAACTTTTAATGCGTTATTTCATCGTTTACTGGGCCAATAACATTTTGAACAAAAAAAAAATATATATATATATATATACATATTCTTTCCGTTACATCTCAGTAAAGATTAAATAAATTTGAATCCATTTGAATCCATGACAAATTACGAATTCAAAGTTATTCAAATTATTTCAATCCCTCTCTTTTTCGATTGCTGGGAAACGTCATGATTGGTTGATATCCCAGTAATTGAAAAGGGATTGAAGTTGAAAAATTAGGATTGAATGGGATTAAAACCGTTAGAGAAATTATTGGGTTATATCAACCAATCGCATGGCTAAGTTTTTCTAATGGGTTTAATCCGATTCAATCCCCTTTTTTTAAACTTCAATCCCTATTCAATAAAAATGTGTTTGTCGAGGGGTGATGTATAAAATTTAACGGGAATTGACATATTTTTCGCAATGGCTCATTCGGATTTACACTTTAGGAACGCATGATATACGTCTTTATTATATATAAAACCCTTTATGTTAATGCCGAAATGTGCTATTATTTTCGACATGGATTTCAACCTTAAAAAAAAGGTAGAAAAGTTTCAAAAACTCCATTTCAGATAATGGTTGTAGGGTCGCTCTTTGCGAAGTCATGTCAAATTTTTAAAATCCTTCATTCTATACAAAAATACAAAAAAAGTCATGTTTTTGTCGGGTAATTGTTTGTTCGATTGCAATAAACTATTCAGAAATGCGCATATATATTTTTTTTTTTAATTGTTGTTATTCATAAATTTGTAAATTTGTAAATTGTTATTCATAAGATTTGAAATCGCTGATTCCCTAGCGTGAAAATTCCCATGTGGAAATTTGACGTGAAATATAATATACGAATGTTTTTTGGAATCAAAGAGATTCCGAGATAGTTTTTAGACAATTTTTAAATTAAGAGAGAATAAACATTGTTTTATTATAATAGAGAATAATCCTATATTGTATTTCTATTACAATATTATAAACATTCCAGCAATCGCAGGTGGATAAAGAAGTATTGAAATGCATCCCAGTAAACGAAAACGTATTGAAAATTAAAAATACGAATTGAAATGAATTCATGTACGCGTTAAGTGAATTCATTTTCAGTCGTTTTAATTCATTTTTAATTCGTTTGAATTCGTATTTTTAACTTTCAATACGTTTCCGTTTACAGGGATTCATTTTAAAATATGGAGTCGCTTTGAATTTGTACTTTGGGAAAAACGAATCCATTTTAATCCGCAATGCATTTCTATTTGTTCATACGTATAGAAAAATATTGGATTTTTTAATCCACGCGAACATACATGTCTGATTCAATATGCATTTCCCATTCGTTATTACGAATTGGCAATTCTAAATTTGAATCCATTTCAATCCAAAAATATAATACTCTTAAATAATAAGTCCCAGTAAACGAAAACGTATTGAAAATTAAAAATACGAATTGAAATGAATTCATGTACGCGTTAAGTGAATTCATTTTCAGTCGTTTTAATTCATTGTTTCTATACGGATTTTTGAATATGAAAAGTTATATTTCAATCAATTTGAATCCAAGAATAATATTCTCGATAAAATGTCCCGCGTTAATACTTTTTAATCCATTTTTCCGAATATGAAAATTTGTATTTCAATCAATTTGGGTTCCATTGATGGTTTTCAATCCAAATTTCTGAATAAGGAAATTTGTATTTCATTAAATTCGAATCCATCATAAATAATAATATTATCGAAAAAGTGACCTATTAATGCGTTTCAAAATCCACATTTTCTGAATTGGGAAACGTATTTCTATTAATCTTAATCGAAAATATGTTTTCTAAATAAAATATGCCATTAAATACACCGTAATATTGAAACTATGTATAAAAAGCTTTTCTTTGAATCTATCGGAATGAAATAGTACATTACGCAATTAGTGCGCAAAATAGTAGGTGATTCTCGCACGAATCGATTTTGTCGCACGAACGAAGTGAGGGTTCAGCATTCATGAAGAAACTTGTACCAATACTATAGAAAATGTATCCATTTCTATCCGTTTCTTTAAAATCCGGATAGAATTGGAATCCGATTCTATACGATTCTATCCGCTTTTTTACCAACAGTAATCGGAAATGCATTGAAAGATCAAAATACGAATTAAAATGGATTCAAGTGGATTGAAATCGATTCATTTTCTATCCATTTTAATTCGTTTTTTGACCATTCAATGCATTTTCGATTGATGGGACCACATATAATTGATGTCTCTATATAGTAGTCTATTTATCAAATTGGACAGAAATGTAGTATCAATTTGCTTCAGAATTTAATCCATTTTAATGTATTTTTAACGAATTTCAACTACGAATAGGAATGGATTAAAATTTTTAATTTCGATTACTGGGATATTGTTTCTTTCTCGTTTGAAATTGTCCAAATAATATCCCAGAATTTTGCTCGCGCAAACGAAAAGTTATTCATGAGGAGTTGGAATTTGAAAAAGGAATTATTAAAGAAGATTCGAGAAAAACAAAAAAACATTCAATTCACTTGAATATTATAAAAACTAGTCGAAAAAACGACACTGAGAATGCTTTTGAATATCCGCGGTTATATATAGCTCCATTTTCATCTGTTGATCCTAACCTCCAAATTTATTAAAGATTCAAAGATATTCAAAATTCGAAGCGTGTTATATTCTTTTTCGAACATTCATATATAAGCATTCGGAATTAAATAGAAAAAAATAACATTTTCGTATATGTGGAATTTTCAGTAGGGTAGGAAACCCTGCGCGCATTACAGATTCTAAAGATACAAAATGGCGGGCACAAAATGCCGGCCTATATCACTCTTTCACAATAATTTTGTACTGCTATATATTATATTTACATATATACATACTCCGAAATAAGTAAGAATCGAACGCGAGTAATCGATATACACATACTTTTTTTCTGCTAATTATACCAAACGTTGAAATGCGATTGAACGTCAAAAAATTGTTCGGAATGTCGGAATGATGCGGAAACGGATTGTATTTTCGTTCCGAACAATTCCCTGCGAAAAATCGATATAATATACGATTTTCGATATATATACGACATTTCATTCGTCCAACTCTCGTTTGTCGGGACAATATACGACATCATCACCTTTAATTCAATTGTCACGCCACATGTACATAGTTCATTATTGAAAAAGAAAAGAATGATTTTTTTTCTCGAGTTGCTCGAATTTCGCGCGGGAACATCTAGGGACATTTACGTATCGTCACCAGCCACGAATGAAAAGCTTCCAACGATAAAGTGGGAGGTGCAGCAGTTCTAAGTATCGCATGTGCACATTGCACGCAGCTTATGTATTTATGTACAACTTCTTTCGTCGAGTTGCGTCGAACGTCGACGGCTAAAATATACCTAGCAGAGAGTGTGATCAGTGACTGAGCAGACCGTCGAGTGTCGGTTTCGTCGACTCCCACTGATTTCGCAAAGATGTCCACCATGTTGACACGGGCTGTAAACGTCGTCGAGGGTATCTGCAGATTAAACGGCGCCAAGGTACGTGCACAAATTCTAAATGACCTTAAGGTCGTCGTCGACGGCGTCTTCGCTGGCCGGATCTCCCGCGAGAAAACGGAAACTAAAGCGAACTCCATTTTCGACCGCGAATCGGCTGCTAAAATTGGGCGCCAGGGACGGACGTTTCGAAGCCAAGGCCCTATCCGTCCGTTAAAGCGATTTACCGTAAGAACGGCGACTTGACATTTACGTAACGGCATTGCCGTGACAACGTGATTTCACGTCGGATGCGTCGCCGACGAAAAACCCCGTCTTCCGATCTTTACTTTGGACGATATTTCGAAAAATCGCGAGGCGTTCGATAATTCACTCCAATGCGCGCGGCGCAGAATTCGAATTCCGCGATTCGCCTGTCAGCATCGAGGCTTCGATTGTTATTTACGTTTTTCTTCTATTTATAGAATTCTACTTTATTCGAACGAAATTGAAGGCCAATAATGCCCTGTCAATTTGTGCGAATGTTTTTTTTGCCATTTTATCCGACAACTATAGTAATAAACGCATGAAAGGTGATTTATTCACGTGCCGCAAATATTCATTCTAATCGAGAATATGTGTGGTATTATGACGTGCTACATGTGATTATTCAAATGTGGAATGACGTTCGTTTCAAATATGCGTACTCCGCTATTTTATTGGTTAATCTTTTAATTTCAACAATGAAGTCAATGCGTTTTTAAACTTTTCCTGTAAATATTTTGGTAACTTTATTTCGTATCATCAACACTTTGCCGATACAGTACACCGCTTATAAGTGTCAATCTTTTTAAAGCTCGAGTGAAATGTTTGTTTCATTCATCGACGAAACGGGAAATAAGTCTTTTATAAAAAATATTTAATAAATGCAATAACACTTTACATTTGTGCCACTGTAATCTAAATAAATAATAAAAGAATAAATCATCTAATAAAATAACGAGATTAAATAGTTGTACAATTAGATAAAAACTATAATGTCACTTTAAAACCTAATATGTAGTAAGACAAGGAGAAAAATGTTCATTCAAGACAACTTGTTCTTGAACTCAATTTCAATCAGTACGTTCATTTATATACAGATAAGTTTAATGCTTACATCACTGATTTTTAAATTAGATGCTTTATCTGTCGGTGTATTATGAAATCTGAACTTTGAGAAGGATATTTAGGTTTTCGTATTACGACTAAAATGGAGTGATAGAAATTCAGGGTTTTGTATTTCAATTATTTTATTCATTTATTTAAATATTTTTTGTTTCACAGCAATAATTTAAACGAGGCTAACGATAACAATATAATTTTAAACAAATAAACAGTGTGACAGAATTAATTACATAAAATGGAGTGAAATGAATTATTAAATATCTGCTGACTTGGTTTGATTTTAATGAAACATCAGTAATTCTATATATAGAATGTCCATTGTCCCTTTATTTGATCTGAAATTTTTCTTCTAATTTAAAATAATTTACAATTAATTTATATAAAATGTCTTGATAAACTCATTATTATGTACAGTATTATTATTATTTTTATTGTATTAATTACCTTATGGTAGATAAGAAAATAAATGTGATATTAGAAAAGTAAATAGATAATGACTTATGGAAGTACAGGTTCTAAAAAATCAATACTTTATTGTGATAAAATTTAAGTCTGATAAAACCATAATAATTAAACTACTTATCATAGTAATTAAACTTAAATAAAAATAAACTATTTCAAGTGTGGTGAAATTTGAATGTTAAACTGTATAGTAAATTTAGAAAATTTAAATGCAAGATTTGAAACTATTTTTAATTAAATTATAAACTTTATCTTTCGTATATATAATAAACATAATGGAAGCGTGAAACATGAAATAGAAATTCAATTTTACATGTACAGAATATCTTAATATGTAACCTTGAAGGAGTTCAAAGAGTACTACGACACGTCAAGTGTAGGTCAATGTTAAGAGTGTCAGTGAATCTATTTTTGAAGCGTTATGTTTAAAGTATTCATTTATATAAGTGTACCTTTCTACCACAGTATTTCAAAGGATCATATTGACTTATCGTTAATTCACGTTACATAAGTATAGAAAATACTTTGAGTCAGATTTTTACTGTGTTTTGTTTTCGGTTTTATTATTATCATAAAACTGGTTTTCACCGCTGATAAAAACTTGATTTGAGATGAAATATACATTAATTGAGATGAAATATACATACATTGATTACCTACTTATAACGAAAAAATAACTTGGACTGAAGAACATTTTTCTTTCAATTCGAAAAATTTTCAAGACTATTGTCAAGTTTCTATTCGCTGAATCTTGACATTGAAGTATACGAGACCTCTAAATTATTATGCATGCATTATTTATCAATTTACTATTCAATCAAGTTTAATGAATTCCATTCTACATGCAAACACTATTTACATTTTCCACGTATTTGCTTTAAACCTATGTCTGAATAATTAAGGTTTTCATCACCTTTTACATTTCTTTATCGACTTGCAGATTTTAGCAAGCCCATCCAACCTTAGGCAGCAACCAAGGCGAAAACTTAACGTCCACGAACACATCAGCTACACTATTCTAAATGAAGCAGGAATTCCGACTCCGAAATTTGGTGTTGCCGAAACCCCTGAAGATGCCGAACGACTTGCTCGTGACCTCAACACTAAAGACATTGTTCTTAAAGCACAGGTCTTGGCAGGTGGTCGAGGAAAGGGTCATTTCAAGGACTCGTCTGTCAGTGGTGTCATCATGTGCGAAACGTAAGTTTTTCCGAGCTGGGCATTTCAGTTATAAGTATGGACGAAGTATGAGAGATATCACAAGTTTATGGCTAATAAAGTAACTTTGAACATATAGAATTGTGTGTAAACAATCAAAGTATCGACTTAAAGGGACTTATTTGGTATTAAAATATTATGCAGTATATATGAAATTATCAGTATTTAGAGATTAAGTCTGATAGCGCTTGAAAACAATTAGATAATAAGTGATAATGATAAATGAATCACAAAGACTCATTTCAGACAATAACAAAAAGTAAAATTGTAAATATAACAATGAGGATAGAATTTTCTATTTCAATTTAAAATGTTCAGTAGACACAAGTTTGCACAATTCGTAATTTAACACTCATCCTTCTTCATTTTGTATTGCTTCAATTTCAGACCGGAGGAGGCGAAAGACTTTTCAAGCAAAATGTTAGGTAAACTTCTTATCACAAAGCAAACTGGTGAAACTGGTAGAATATGCAATTCGGTAATGGTTACGCAGAGGATGTTTCCTCGTAAGGAATATTATTTAGCGGTAATGATGGAGAGAGCTTTTGGCGGACCTGTGATCATTGCTTCAAGTCAAGGTGGAGTTAACATTGAAGAAGTAGCAGCGACCAATCCAGATGCCATAATGTACGAACCGATCAATATTGATACAGGTATCACTAAAGAACAAGCGGATCGAATTGTCAAGAAATTAGGTTTGGAAAATGTTAAAAATTATATTTCGGAGATGATTATCAATATGTATAAATTATTCTTGAAGAAAGATGCCCTTCTACTGGAGGTCAATCCCCTTGCTGAGGATATTAACGGAAAATGTAAGTGTCATAAAATTATGCGATAAATTTGCATCGTCACTGCTAAATGGCAAGAAGTAAATATACATTTAATTGTAAAGATACAGTTAATAATCAATCTTCCTGGATAATTTCAGACTTTGCACTGGACTGCAAATGTAGGTTTGATGACAACGCAGAATTCCGACAAAAGGAGCTCTTTGGACTTAGGGATTGGAGTCAGGAGGACCCGAAAGAAGTGGCGGCAGCGAAATTCGACTTGAATTACATCGCACTCGACGGTAACATTGGTTGCATGGTAAATGGTGCTGGCTTGGCAATGGCTACAATGGACATTATCAAACTGCACGGTGGCGAGCCAGCCAACTTCTTAGACGTAGGAGGCGGCGCAACGGCATCGGCGGTCAAGGAAGCTTTCAAAATTATCACATCTGATCCGAAGGTAAGAAATGCGTCATTGTTGTTTGATCAGTGAATGATTCGACACATTCCAAATGAAATTGATGCATTTTACGAGCAAGATAAAGCGATTTGTTTTCTTTCAGGTTCAAGCGCTTCTGGTCAATATTTTCGGAGGCATTATGAGGTGTGACGTTATCGCAGAGGGCATTATCGCAGCAACAAAGGAGCTTGACCTCAAAATACCCGTTGTCGTTAGACTTCAGGTAATATTTTCAAATTCTTACAATATTTTATTTGCAAATATACGTTAAGATTCATGCTAAATTTAGCAAGAAGCAAATAAGGAACACAACTGCGAGTAATAGTAGTGACTCATCATGACTTGCGTTGCAAGAATGAAATTTCCAATCATAATTACAGATTAGTATTTATTAATCTGTCATTGATTTTAGTTTGTGCAGATAAAACCAAGATCAAAGACGTCAAAATAATTTTAATTTTTAACGATGAAATGTCGGATATTCGAGAAAAAATGTTCAATATTAAAAAATAAAACATTCGCAAAGGTCTCGCTGAATATAACATAAAAAAAATCTTCTTTCTGTTTAGGGAACCAACGTGGACGAGGCCAAAGCTCTAGTCGCCAATGCAGGCTTAAAGATCGTACCGATAGACGATCTCGACGAAGCAGCTCGAATTGCCGTAAAGCTTTCGACCATTGTCAAATTAGCCCAATCCGCCAACCTCAGCGTCAACTTCGAAATCCCTCAAATCTCGTAAATTTAGGTACAATTGAAATCGTTGGATCACCATGAAACATGCTGAAAGAATTCTGTGGTTTAAAAAAGGAATTCAATGGTACGTCGACTCCTCCTCGAACGACATCGAGAGTCTAGGATGTTGGTCCACTTACGCATTGTTTCTTTTTTAACGAAATGGGGCCCGACGTGCGCGTTTGACGAAAGTAAAATATTTATTAACGCTCGAAACATTGTGCTCCTTTTACCGTTCTTATTGGCGTAGGCACAAAAATCTTAAAAAGATGTAGGTATATGTTGATAAGTAACTTATTATTCGTTGATTGTCTGTATTTTGTCTAACTTTCACGGAATTATGCGCTTCAGTATTAAGGGAAAGTTCAGGTGTGCTAAACGTAATTATTGCCTCTGATGCTGGGATTGTCGTGAGATTAATGCGAGAAGCAGAGAGAGAGAGAGAGAGAGAGCGATGTAGTCGATGCGTATCTTTCAAATATTGTGCATCTCGATGAGCATATCTGTAATATAATATACATATATACATAACTTATTTTACATAATTTCTCTTTCGTCTCCATTTTATTCTCACACGCCTCGTCAATGATAATTCGCACCTTTCGCAGCAGTGGCTTATCTTTCAGAAAGAATGTTTTTCTAGTATATTTCGTAGAAGCGTTTTATCGAAAAGTGAAAAAAAATATATTCCCCGTAAAGAGCTGCAATTTTGTTCTTGGTGCTTTTTGTAAGTATGTGTACGATTTTACGAAGCTGTTACTTTCAAGGCCTATTGCCGAAAATGTAACTCTATGCAAACTGTAATAAAATTCTATATAATTTGATAACATCTGAATTTATTGCCTATTACCTTTCTCATTCTCGATGACTCTTTGATTTTAATAGGTTAGTTTTAGAATATAAGTAATATTTTATTAACCGCACTAACTTCATAATATTCTTATGCGTAAAGTATATGACCAATCTTCAAACCGCAATATATATTTACAATGATAGATGAGAGTATTTATATTCGTGCTACGCGCGTCTCTCTGACAAATGGAATTCAAGGCCGATTCAAAATTGCAAGCAATCAAGTTATTAGGAATTTAGCATCGTTTAATTTTTGGTAAGATTTTAATGAATATATGCATTAGAGTCTGGGTATCAGGTTGCTTCAGACTACCTGGATTTCTCGGAAGCTTTTGCACAATCTATTATTACATAAATTGTCTAAACTTGGTATGTCGATCATCCGTGTAAGGAATTATAAATCAAAGTCTATTTACGTTCATTCAGGGGTCCCTCAAGGTTCTCACCCGGGGCTGCTGTTATTTAATTAGTTTATAAACGATCATTTCTTTAATTTGTTTATAAACGATCTTTTTTTCTACATTTCTTCTTTATGCAGACGACTTGAAGTTGTACACTATAATTAAGGATGCAATGGATTCATCGAACCTTCAAAGGGATTTGGAATGTTTGGAAAAATGGTGCTCTAGACATCATTTACTCTTAAATAGTAATAAGTGTAGTGTTGAGATTTTATAGGACGTTATTAACTGTAAATTATTATACTTATAAGATCAATGATAAATCGTTAGATATAGTCGAATCAATGAATGATTTTGGTGTTATAATAGACCAATCATTGTCATTTCAGGATCACTTATTATATACTAATCGAGCATCTTGCAAGTTTGTTGTGTGTCTATTTGACCTATATGTCTCATAATTATTCAGAAATATCTCAGAAATTTAAAATCCCTACTTTGAAATCGATACATACGATCAATGATGTGATTTTGATGCAATGCAATGATTGGTAACATGTGGGAATCCCCGGCCGTTAATCGAACGATCATGTAAAACTAATAGATGTTTCAACTCGGTAGTGTTTCGCTTGACTCGTCTATGCAATTCTCTAATGTATTTTGTTACAAGGGCATTCATGCCCGTTTACTTATAATAAATAAATAAATAAATAAAGTAATAAATAAATATAAATTATGCGCGGTAGAAATCTGAAGATAATTATGGTGAAAGTAATGTATCAGGCTGTTTGATTTGAAAGCTAAATATCTAAGAAATTGTATATTAAATAATATTTGTAAATAAATTGCTTAATTATTTAAAAGGAAATTTGTCTGCGAATGTTAGTAAATCATTAAACGGCTGTTACAATTTACGTTCATAAGAAACCAATGGTGGGATTAGTATAAAAATTATCAAAGTTAAAAACAGTGATTGATTTAAATTTTTTATTCGTTCAACAAATATTATAATTAAAATTATTCTTAAAAAAAATACCGAATTTTTAACCGATATTCTTTTACCTACGAATTCGTTCTCTAGGTTCATCTTCCATTTCGTATTCAATTTCCACTCTTGGACGGGCTTTCGATTTACGCACGAAAGGTTTCGGTTTTGATTTGTGTGTAGATGGCATCATGTCCTGTTGAAATGTAGATTATGTTTAAATTGAAATTTTTACCAATCAAAAATACTAACTTAAATTGACATTAAATACTAACCTCAATATCGCTAGTATCCGTTTCAAAACTACTAGACACTTCAACTTCTTCCTTCACTCCGGAATCGCTTTCATCCTTATAAAGACAAGACATTGCAATTAGTATTAATAAATTGGAATTTACATTTACAAATGTGATAATAGTAGTAATAATATCTTACTTCATATTCTAAGTTAAGATCCTCGTCATCGTCGTCACTGTCAGCTTCAACGTATTGATCTGCTTCCATGTCTTCATCCTCCCTTTCTAACTCCAATTCGACTTCCTTCGAAATTTTCTGCTTAGTTTCTTCCTAAAATTACCATTAATAAAAGATACTTTCAATGACAAACACATCATCGTTTCATAAATTTCACAAAAAGTAGGCGACACTTACTTCTATATCACTTTCTTCGCTTTCTCCTTCGACTTCTACTGCCTGTATCGCCTCATCAAATGCCTTTTGAGGGAAGTTAAATACATCCTTGTACTAAAACAATAAAATTTTTAATATTATTTATCGAATATTTTAACATTTCTGAAATATAAACACTAATATTGCATTAATATTCTTGATTATAAATAATTTGAAATAAACTCTTACCAATCCTTGTTTTAACCTTTGCACCAATTGTTTCTCAATTGCAGTATCTAATTTAGCGGCGACAAGTGCCTTTTCTTCCCTACGCCTTTCCCGACGTTCTATCTTCCTTTGTATTGGGACTATTTTCTTCTGTCGTCGAAGGCTCAATTTTCGCATTCGTATAAGGTATTGAGTGATTTTGACAAATCTCTGCTTGCATTTTGATTTTATGAAGCCAGGCCAATAAAGGAGATTTTCATTTATCTGCAGCAATGCTTTCTCAAAGTTTCTCGAAAGCTTGACTTTTTCCCATGAATTCTGGGGATAGTGAACCCTAAAATAAAATAATAGCATATTTCAAGTTTCGAGGTTTGATAATTTAATTTATTTATTTGCTTATTCCGAACGAATTCAATTTTGTTAAATTATCGATTATTATTTTGCTTGAAAATAAATAAAACGTGAGATATATAAGACAGTTAAAACAAACCTTTCTGCCGTCCTCATGAATAAATATATAATACCGTTCTCTTCTCGTATCGTTGCATACTGACTGTTTGCCAGTGGACATGACGCCCGACTGCACAAACCTGTTAGATTGTATTCATTTCTACAGAACCTCTGAGATTTTGTGCTACAAAAATAATTGCAATTATAATATAAAATAAATAAAAAGTGAATATTCTTTAAGTGACGAACGGTAAATAGTACTTACTTGACTTTGAAGGAACAGAAAGTCTTGTTGATGACACTCCATACGACCTAAAAATGAGTTAATGAAAAAATAAATTTATTACCATTATTTATTACACTTTAAAATTGAGAACGTAGATAAAAATAAATAATTACATCGTCGTGCTGCATATTGACCAGCTCTAATCAACTCAGTACTAAAGTTTATGTTATTATTCGGCGTGAGCTCTAAGCATTACCATGTGAAAGTTGATGAAAGCGCATGGAGCGCATGGAGTAAAGAATTTACACCATGAGGTGAAGGGGGTTCGGAAATCGTCCGCGAGAGGTGCCACCTCCGTTGTCCCTATAAAAGCGGTAAATATGAATACCCTATAACGCCTGGTACATCAGGAGCATCAGGACATCAGGAGTAAAATATTATTCCTATAAATTTTTCTCTATCTGCCCATATGTAATTACTGACCTAACCTCGAAACAAGAAGAATAAATGATTATTGAAAATTTGTTGACAAAACGCTTCATTTATATTTTTAATTTACGCTTATCTTTTTTTTGAGGTTAGGTAGGTAACTGTTCTACAGCAAATTTCTACAATAATTTATTATTTCGGATAATTTTCACGACATTTTTAACCAATTTCAGCGGTAGTTTTAAATGGGATTGTATACGTTATGCAGAATCACCTTTCCGAATCTCGAATTTTGAAAAAAAGTTTAAATCCTTTTTATAAGTTTCCAGGTCAGTAACTTTTCTACTTCAGAACCCCCTATAAAATTTCGGATGAAAGATGGACTAGGGGAAAATTTATACCTGTAATAATATATTTCACTAGTGTCCCAATATTCTCATTAGCATTGTTCGTTTTGTATCAAGGGAGCGACTCGGAGTCGCTCCAAATCGCTCTAAATCAAAGGTGAGGTTAGGTTTCCAATGTTATTTGTATAGCAGTCCAGGTATTGCAAAACGAACAATGCTAATGATGTAATAACATTAAAACAATAAGATTATATATTATTCAAAAATTGTTAAAGTAAATTACAAATATGTATATAGTGAATTTGTACCAGAGATGAGGTACGTCATAGAAATATCAAGCATTATTGATTTTGACATTTGATTTACCGTTTTCATAGTTACATTAAATGAATTAGGTATAGGTATAATGAATTCAAAATAGGAATAGGTAATTGACCAAAAGTTGTTTATTGTTGATTCCAAAGAGTTTTCTGGATATCTATACATATATATACATATTATTTAACAATATTATCAAACTATACAAGAAGTGCTTACAAAATACATCTTCTATACACAATTTATCAAATGTCTTACAACAGATTGTAAGTAACATTGGATTAAGAAGAAGAAAACAAAAAAATTTCGGCCCAGCCGTTCTATCACCCTCATCTTACAAGAAGCTTGCGCAAACAATGGCAGATGCGAGCAAACCAGAGATCGCTTCACCTACCGACTTATCTAATTTGAAGCTGCAAGTACTTGAAGAATCAGGTTTTAATTCTGAAAAGCATCACTGACAAGATCGTCGTCCTCATCATCTTCGTCACCCTCGCTCTCGAAAGTATTGTCTGGGATATCGTACAGTCGGATCATCGGCTTATTTGGGTCCTTCATGATCAGGTACTTGCCATCCTTTTGCTTCATGCAAATATCAATGATGCAGCGAAGGATTCCCCAGGCATTATCCATATTTAAATTGATTTGTGTTGCGAATTCATTGGGCTTGTACTGCTGCGTTCCAAGGATCACGTGCTTGCTTGAATCACGCACCATGGCGCGGGAAACATATCCAAATTTAAGTTGGTCAGAGCCAGCCAGAAGAGCCTGGACTGTCCATTTAGCCAGTTTGCATGCATTGTTGCGCAATTCATTAGCGAGAACAGCTCCTCTTTGGGTGTCTAACTTCTGACGCCACTCGACTCCGTTTGCGAGCTTCGAATCCCATTCATTTAGAGCCTTTATAGTCAAGAATTGCATCTCGTTGTTAGGACCCTGCATGACAGCGTCGTGTTCGCATCGGGCGATGAGAACTATTCCGTTGTTCAAGTCCCACTTTCGATAACGATAAGCTACACTAGCGACATCTCCTTCTTCTTCCTCGGAGATGAAAGGATTTCCTTCATCAAACTTATGTCGAGGCTCATTAGATTTTAATACTTGCTGTGAGAAATTGTGATTTATGAAAGTGGCTTCTAATGCCAAATTTCTTGGAGAGTTAAGGGAATTTCCATCATCCTGTGGAGGTTCCACACTAGTTTCGTTCACGGTAAGTAAATCGAACTCGGTGTTGTCTCTTTTATCAAAGAATAACTTGTCACCAATTTTCTCAATGACAATATCCCACGAATAGTTACTACGTGTGCAACACATAATTGTAGCCAATATAGTATCGGTGGCATAAACAGTGCCTTCGGTTTTAGATAGCTTGCGAATTACTGGATCATCGGTGGTTGTTACCGTGTGGAAGATGCGATCGATCCTCTGCAAGGGCTTTTCGTTTTTGACATTGACTCTGTCATATGTCTTATCATAATATTCGAGAGAACCGCAGCACAGAACGTCTTCGCCTTCCTTAATGCCTGGAAGCGAAAGCTTGGCAAGCCGTGGAAAGTCCATATCTTCTATCGTGACCCAGTCAGGACGTACAGTAACAGATGCATCGCGAACTTTCAATGGTGCCTGATTTTTATTCCTCAGACCTTGATGGCGACCCCATCGTTTTGTTTGACCCTTTCGTTCTCGTTCTCGGAGCTTTAGTTTGCCCAGCTGCTGCATTTGGTTCAAGCCACCGCGTTGACCACCACGCCCACGCATACCTCTTTGATTACGTCCAAAGCGACCACGTTGATAAGGTGGCTTTTGAACACGTGTCGTGTCGACCAGATGGAACGTGGACTCATCTTCTTCATGATAATAAGCGTATTGGCTTCCAGATCCAAATTGAGATGCATATTTATCTGAAAGTTATAAAATTTGCATTAGAAATTTTATCAAATCCAAAACAAAAAATATAAAATATATCCCTTTTAATTTCGGACAAAGCATTTATATATATGTTTATATATGTGTTTTAAAATAAAATTGAATCATATTTGGATCTATGCGAAATGTGTATACCAGAGTGACACGTTTAAATATATTTTGTTACTGGACCATTCATCCCGATAGCAAAACGTCAAAAACTTTCCAGCTGTTTGCCAATCTGCTATCTGGGTATAAGTAAATACATTGGTGTCTTCATGCCAGGTAGTCGTGACCATGATTCTCACCATGGATTTTCGGATTACGTATCCGATACTTTAACAACTGAGCCACCATTGCTCGGCATTTACTTATATTAAATAGATAATTAAATATTAATTGTTATTTAAGAACAATAAAATTAAATTTTTAAGTATAATATAGTATAATTTAAGAAAATATTTCGGAAGATTGTAATTTAAAAATGTATCATTATGCATCTTTCATTTTATAATATATATCTGGAATTGACCTAAAAACAGCTAAAGATTGATAGCTACATAACCAGTATAAGTCCATTAAAGCAACGATCATTCCATTCAAGTTACTAATCATAAAGGCAAATCAAAATATGAAATATTTTAAAATCATTTTTAAAGTACTGAATTTAAGGGTGTTATAGAATGGCCTTGTGGCTCGCTTTCGTCGATACATTTTATGTGAAATTTTAAATTAATTGTTTTATTCGGAACTATTAAATTGCTACACGAGCGGCATCTACAACTTTATTGCATTCCCAGGGAACACCCTTAAATAATACTATATTACAAATTGAAATACACATTTGTGTAAAAAATAAACGAGAAGCAACTGAAGTACTTACTTGCAAACTTTTTGTCCTGATAACCCGCACCTGTCCAATCGGAGATCTGTCGAAAGAGAAAGATTAAAATATTGGTCAGCAAAAGGGAGTCTCTAAGTAACGTATAAATTGCAATAAGGTAATGAAAATATATATGAGATTTACCTTTCCTAGCCTATCGCCTTTCGAAAAAGGCTGATAAGGAATATCCTTGAACTGATCTGGCAGTTCACAGGGACCCCAACCATCCTTATTGTCCTGAATCGCCGGTGCCTGGAAATGGGGAACTTCATCTTTCGAGATGTCGCATGCAGCTTCTTCGTCGTACATTATGAAGTTCTAATCCGCTGCTTAATCAAGAATAATAGGAGGAATACGAGGCCGATCGAGGATAGCCTCAGATGACGCTTACGTGTCGAAAGACCTGCAGCGTCCTAAAAATATCTCGATTTCTCTTTTTCACTAACTAAGCGTGACACGCACGCGGCCACACGCAACCGCGAAAGAACAGGAAATCACCACGCAACTGGCAACTCCGAAATGCCGGAAGTCGATTAACTGCCATTTTTAAACATGGACGACGTTTCGAAGTGTTTGAACGTGCGTAATATATGTTTAATTTGTAATTTAAAAGATATGATTTTGTTTCTTATTACTCTGTGATATATACACTATATGGCCTACTGCAGAGTTTTGCATCCTTTATATGCATATATGCAAAAATTCTGTACTATATAGTATATATAGCTACAGTACAACGTGATCTAGTGACATTTTATATATTTTGTACTATACTGTTTATTTATTATGTGCACTGAAGAGAAAATTTTGTGCTCCAGAGTAAAATTTCCTCAAAAAAAATGAAAAGAAAAACGACTAATGAAACAATAATAGATTCCATTTGTAATACAAACGAATAATATTAATAATTAATAATTAAATCTTCTTTTACGTTGTATGCCGTTTTGTTTGAAAAAATATTTGTATTTATAAAGGTATACTTGTTATCCAATTTATAAAGGTACTTGTTGGATAACCTTAAGGTGGTTCTAAAGTAAAGAGCAGTTACCGACCTAACCTCGAAATACGAAAAATGTAAATTATAAATGATTGAAACGTTTTTTCAAAATTTGGGCTTTGGAAGGGTGATTTGATAT
>JAPYZR010004813.1:0-11679 GCA_030522945.1 Trichopria nigra
AGCAGTGTTTGATTTTATTTGAGCTATAATGGAAACTACTTTATTAATATTAATGTACCGGTAAAAATTCATATCCTCATAATTTTTCAGTTATAGAAATTACTAAATTGTAACAAAACTTTACCAAACTGGAACGTATGTTGCTGAAGTTTTAGCCAGAAATTTCTAACAGTGCAGATGTAGATAAAAGTAACACCGAATAATTATTTACTATGTATAATTACTCTGATAAATTTAAAGCTTTTCGAGAACAATGAGTGAAGTAAAAGATCAAGGAAAAACGATTCGGTTGGGTCAACACAAAAATTTAGTGTCCCAACCAACGGTCTTAGTACACTCTATCAGCGCCAGGCGAGAAATTGTTTGGTGTAAATATTTTCACTCGCTTGATTGCAAATAATTCATTCAACAATGTTATATTGACTGGGTTTATTACTTTTAGCTTCATAAAGTGACTAATTTATTCCCTAGTAGAAATCTATCCATTTTTTTCTTACACTATCCATTTCTTCAATGCCTTTAACATGGTAGATATCTGAAACTGTCTAAGAATTGGCTAAGAAATGTTTTCATTTCTACCAGGGTTATTTAAGCTAATTATTTGTAATTAATCGAACCAATAGATGAGTTAATATAGAATTAATTGAAATACCGCAGAAAACGAAAAGGTATACTGAAAAAAATGTATTATTTTCAAGTAAATATTTACTTGAATTAAGAAAACATTTTCTTGAATTAAGTGAGATTTACTAAAAAGAAGGAAACATTTTCTTAATTCAAGTAAATATATTTACTTGAAAATAACAAATTTTTTTGTCAGTGTATTGATTTCGAAAATAGAATATAAGGACATTATTGGAGCATTACTGAATTGTATATTCACGTTTAAAAACAAATTCATTTTTCTTTTTTATAATGACACATTCATCTGAATTATTGTCAATTCAAGTTTTGAGGTTTTATTCAGATTTTTCACTTTGTCAATAAGGGCCATCTTAGTAGACAGGGTGCAACACATGTTCAAATAGTTTAGTCGTTATATATGTTGCATCGCAACATCTCGATGGTCGGAAAATGCCTCTTAACAAGTACTTGTAGAACGCGGTAAGTGCTATTCTTAAACCAATTTTCAGGTAAGCTCTCAGTGATGAGAATTCAAGAGAAAAATCTCACTCTCTAAGAGAATTTTAAGAAGCCTGTTAAAATGACTCTCACCTAATGCGCTCATTTGAGTAAAAAGCATCATTACCAGAAGTTCTGGCCTCTTTTTAATTTGCCATTTACTCGCAACGACATCTCATTTATTAATTTATGCACAGCATGCATTTCTTAACATTTTGAAGGTTTAATATAATTCTATGATTATGTACGATTAATACTAACGACTTAAAATATATTTCCGTTAGAAAATTGATTAGACTTTATACATTTGTAATTCCCTTTTTCAAGACGTAAATATCTGAAACGTAAAATAATATGAACATTTTACCTGTACCTTATTATTAGGTATATATATTGTAATAACCAGAAATTTACAAAACAATCGCTGAGCTTGCTGCGTTGTAATATCATCCAATCACGAATTTGTACATTTTGTTTTCGTTAAAAGTAAGTCCAGTTTAATTAGTTATTGTAAAATTATATTGATCTTGGCATTGGCGAGTGTGTACTGTACGGAGGATACTCTAGTATCGAGCCCATACCTGACAATTATGTAACAAATATTTAACAATTATGTGACAACTATGCAACATTCAAATAACAAGTAATAATTATGTACATGTATGTATGTACATGTTTGCAAGGATACTACTCCGATTAATTTGGATCAATTAAACATTTGATCTGGTGATTGATTTATTTGTAATTAATATAATGGTGGATATTTTTTTATTTTTACTGACTTTTATTCAGAACGTTCTAATATAAAAATCGATTAAAGACAAAAAAAATATTTGACTTATATGTATAGCAATTTTGTAATATTTGCATTTGTAAAAAGAAGGATAATTAAAAGCAGTGAAAACGGGACCAAATCAGTAGTTATTCACAGATTTGCAGAGAATCAGTGAATAGTCATTGATTTTCAGTAGTTTCCATTGTTTCCATTTGAGAGAGAAATTATACTAATAATTACAAATTGATAAGGAATTTATTCAGTAAGAGTACTTTTACACGTCATGAATGCGTATGCATTTGCTTCAATGATTTGCTATAAATAAAATTAGATTGGAATTCTATTTTGGTCCGAGAACGAAGAAGACGACCTTCCCTTTTTTCAACTAGTCGTAATTATTAAGTGTACAATGGGTCTAGGAATTGTCTGGGAGTAAAAGACGTGCAGAAACGTGTGTCTAGTATGTCAGACGCATATCGAACAGTTCAGCCATTGCAACAGTGCGTGATGTGAAGGGCGTGCATTTCTATTATTGTAATACCTTCTTACACTTTTAGTATACACTAAAGCATGAATTAAAGATGAAATGTATTAAGTATAAATACGTAAGAAATAATCAAATCACATATTGTAGGTGCAATAACTCCCGCGTTGAACTTGAGTCGATATATAAATCGAGTTCAACGCGTCAAACCTTCAGCAAATAGAATACTGAAGAGTACATGTCATATTGCGAGGTTAATTGATTTGTCATTGTAATATATTGCTCTATGGCAAATTCAATTATTCATTTTTAAGTAATATCAATATTTTTTAATAGAAAATATGTCATTTCTGCTTATTTAATTTACGTCCAAAAACTAAAAGTAGTATTTTTTTCTAATAGGTACATATAAAAACTATGAAATCTTTCGTTGTTTATATATTGAAAGAAACTTTGTAATGCAATTGTTTAATTATAGCCTTCAATTTGTATTAAAGTTGATACATTCGAATATATGTAGTATATATTTTAAAAAACTGCAGGATAGGATTCAATAAAAATAAAAATCTCGTATATATTCCCTCATTTATTGAAAATATTGTCCCAATATAGGTCCATGGTCATTGGTCCTCTCTAATTGACCACGTGCCGTCATTCGATAACGACTTCAAGTGTTGTCGGATAATTTGACAGGCGGAGGTTATCCGTATAGTTTTTATAGTTATAGAACAACATTTTGGTTATTGTTATTTGCGAAAGGCTCGTATCATCGAAAACGTGACGGGTATCGGTATTGTTTTGTCTAGACCCTTTCGATCCTCTCGCGGTTTGTTTCATAATACGTGTATATATGTATGACATGGCAGTCCGAAATCGAAAAAAAATATTCATTTTCTTACGAATTTAAAGGATTCCCTAAATAAAAAGTATTAAATAATGTTAAAAATATTAACATTCACTGGATCCCAAATGGAGCGTATAATAAAATACTCGTTCCTGAAGACGATTCCATTTCACACCGGTCAGGTGTAAATAGTCGATATCTAAAAACTATTACCCTTGATATACGTTATGTTCCTAAAAGTAAAAAAGCAACACGTACATTTTTGTTTTTAAAAATAATGTCGTATTAAGCTTTTAAAAAAGATATATTTTGAAGCTATATTAAGGAAATAATATTTTACTATTATTCTTCGTTCATATGGGATTCGAAATAATTATGTTATTGTTTCTTAAAACCATTCAATAAAATTGAAAAATAACGTCATCATTGTCATTGTATTTTTAGTTATTTAACCTAATTTTATGTTAAAATAGTCTACAAGCCTGTAGAAATTTGTTCTAAGTCTTGTTTTTTAAAGTCCTCGGTTATATAAGATTAAACAGTGACCCGATAAAATATACATCAAGTACATACAATATCAATTGGAAAAGATCGTAAAGATCAAGTAGTAATAATACATCTTTATATTATTTTGCAGACCTTTTTTTGTATAGATTAGTCATCCATATATCAGCAAAACACAAAAAAGACTGACTTTAAACACTACCTAGTAAAAAAGAAGTCGAAACATTATCAACCATCTCCAAAACGAAAAACACCAAATGCTGAAAGAAGTACTTAAAGCAATTCGATTAATTTCTATCATGGTAAACTCCACTTTTAGATTATGTTACTTCCCTGCTCCATGGAAAAAAGCTTATATTATAATCCCGAAACCCGGCAAAAAACCAGAAGTAGTTTCTTCACATAGTCCAATAAGCCTATTATCTATTCTTTCGAAGACGTGTGAAAAACTAATAATCAAAAAATTGAAAGACATACTTCGAGATAAAGACATAATACCTGAACATCAATTCGGATTTTAAAATAAACACTCTACGTTTGAACAAATAAGCAGAGTGACAAATGAAATAAGAAACTCTTTTGAAATGAACAAACACTGTACTGAAGTATTTCTTGGTGTTACACAAGTTTTTGATAAAGTATGGGACGAAGGAATTCTCCATAAACTCAGAAAAGTTCTACCAATGAATCTTTACTACATTTTAAAATCAGATCTACCATGACTAGTAGTAAAATCAGTAGTACTAGGCACTTTCGCAGACGATACCTTAATAATGGCATGACGTAAAAACTCAACGCTCAGTTCTTCCCTTGCATTACAAACATTTTACTAAAAGTGCAACAATGGTTTTAAAATGTGGAGAATTAATATCAATGAAAACAAACTGTACAAATTACATTTACCTTGCGTAAGGAGAAATGTCCTACCGTTTTATTAAATGATAAACCACTACCAAGTAGTAATTGAATCAAATACTTAGGAATGCATGTAGGTATAGGCGTTTAACGCATGGAGAGAGCGCATCTGTTCATAAAGAAAATAGTATGATGTTAGATCGATGTTATCAACTGAAAATATCAAGTTACACTACAAATGCATTATTATACCCATATGGACCTATGGCTTACTGGTATGGGGATCAGATGCAAACCTCAACATAGAAATAATTGAATGTTTTCAGAACAAAATGCTTAGAAAGATCATGAACCTCCGACGTTTGTACCAAAACGAGATGTTCCAAAATAGACTCAGCTCAGACCTCAGTAGATTGACAGCAAACCTCATCCAACAGCAAACATGCAGATCCAGATTAAAATGATATAAACTATTATTTTAAACTATTTATGTGTACATAATATATATTGTATGGATGTATGGATGTATGTATGTATGTATATATATATATATATATATATATATTCCCAAATTTGTAAATTAACATTATAATATATATGTTTGAAACCAGTTCGTGAATGGCACTGACCAATGGCGATGTACCTTCATGTTACATTAATTGTATGAATTTATAAAAAATGCACTGATTATCAACCGTGATAGATTGTAAATAAACATTTGGAGAAAAAATCGTTTTTTCTAGACATGCATGTAAATTATTTTAAATTAAAAATAAAGTCATATATCACTTCATATACAAATGAAATCAAAACTAGGCACCTTCTCTGCAGCAAAAATAATTTATTTTGGATAGATCTCATTCAATTTCAAAACCAATTGCTCCGGTAATGTTTTAAGATATTTGTATGTATGTTATGTAGAATTACCCTTCAAAATCCCGTATTTTGAAAATAATATTTGAACCATTTTTAATTTAGACTTTTCTTATTACGACCTTATTGCGGTGTGTATCTACGGATTCTACTGTAGAATTTGTAATTTGTGCTAATATTTATATTCAGAACTTTTATTATAAAAATTACTAATAAAACTTTAATAAATAATGATGATTATATTCTACACTGGTTGCACAAACTTCGTTACACAAAGAAAATATTGTAAAATTGTATTTTTCATCGTTTAGTATTGTGTACAGGTAAACTTGACGATGCAGCCATCCCGAAGCACTTGATTAATTTCTAGTAATTAATAAATTAATAATAAAATCGTAAAAATTGTTGGAAATTTAAATATATATAAGAGACAAGATCATACAATTATTTATTTCGATTAATGCTTAATGTAAGAATAACAATGATAACAAGAAACGCGTTGAAGAATATAGAATTAGGATTTTTGAATCATTATATATTTTTGAAAATTGCCGAAATCAACTGGAAAAAATATGTAGGATAATTCGAAGCAATAGATTTCCACATATTTTGAAATGTTTCGCGGATTATAATAATATGTGTTTAAATTCCAAGCCTTTCAATTATGTTTTTGTAAATCTGGCGGAGAAAAAATTCCTGATAAACATTTCGCTTTATACCTCGGATTGTTTTATGTACGTTTGTCGTTTTGTCAGAGATAATGTAATTGTTAAAGAAATTTTTTTTTCGCAAGAATTGGGTCACTATTTTCAGGAGTGCTATTTGCATACTTTTTATGATAAATTTCTTTTTTTTTTAAGTATGCATTCCACTCCGAGTAGTTGATTACAATAAGTAAATTGTAAGAAAATAAAAAAATTTACATGTGATATTCAATGCATTAACATCAAATTTACAACTGTATCGATTATTGCAATGATACCCTATTGTCTATTACCTATTCGTGCTCGCAAATCGCAAATTAGTATAAATATGTGATGGCGAAGCAAGTTCAAATGCGTTTATAATAACACGCAACAATGCAAACCTGCTGCATCGGCCCTCGCAGACGGTAAATCAGTCGATCAGTATCTTCCTTCTGACGAGACCACCCACGGTGCATATCCTCCTTTTATGATCGTTATTAGATGTTTCGTCCTCAGCGAGTAAAGCGTGCTGGGATTAACGGTAATTTCGACTTGAAGAGGCTCTATGCGAAAGCACCTAATCGAAGTGGTGCTTTGTAGCCTCAAGAATTCTGTACATAAATAAACATTTTACGTCACATTGACCGTTAATGCAACATTGCGACTGTCGCATTTGAAAATCTTCATTCAGGGCCGTTGATCAATAGATGAATTAGTAAAATATAATTTTGACCTTAAGTTCGACCCACTTTCTTCCAATGTTTTTTTAATCAATTTTTAATTATAATTTCCCAAATACCTATATTTCTTTGTTTGACTTTTACGACGGAAAAATCGTAAACAATAAATCTACAAATCATATCTATAACTTCATTGGATGTTTAAAAGCAAATAAATGTTTAATGCAATGTAATATAATGTATCGCTAAATGGACGAAGCGTGTTAAGCAATGGACATTTATAATTAACTCTTTATTCATATTTAAATATAACTAACTAATAAACTGTTTTCCTAAGTAAGTGGAATGTAGAAGAAGAATTGAGATTACGTACTTAAACGTAAGTGAATATTATTAGATTATTACAGTTTATGAAAGGTCAATTATCGTTAAAAGGTATAAAATGTGTTTAATATTTTATGGTATTTTCATTACATATTAATTTACAAAGATTATTCTGACATATATGTATAGGAATCATTTTGAAAGAAAATAATTAATTAATAAATTACAAAAATTTTGTTTGATTTGTTGAATATTTTGCACTTTAACAAAATTATTTGGTCCAACTATAATGAATTTAATGTAAATAGATCATAGTGTTAATTCATTAGAATTCATTTGATTCAAATTTATTAATTTTAAACTTACGCATGAAATATATTTTGGTACATTGTTACATATTTTTTAAATTTCTTTCTTCTTTTTCTTCTAAATCCGTTTCTTTAAAATCCGGGTACAATTGGAATCCGATTCTATAATATTCTATCCACTTTTTTACCAGGGACTTGACACAAGATTGGATTCGTCATTTCGAAATTGATTATTCGCAATCGACGATCTTCGATATTACATCGTATAATTACAATTCATCGAATCCTTTATTGATTCGCATTATTAACACGCGATTTCTTATTTATTTAAATCGGAGTTTAATTCCCAACGTCAATTGTCATTAACCCTACCTACCTATTCCCAATCCATATTTAAAGAGTGATTATAGAATAGGAGCTAAAACGCGAATCGACAATTACCCAATCCTGACGTTATATTCGATTTTTTGTTTTGTTTTTATTTTTAACGACTTGTTTAAATTTTTGCTATATACGTATAGAATATTTTACATTTTTCTTGCACTGCTTCGATTTTTGTTTTGTTTAATCCGTTCGTGTGATTATCCGTGATCTATATTGCACGAGATTAAGTACAAACACGAATGATAGATGCACTGACACGTGTGATTGTGCATAAATTACTTTGTACCCACTTCAAAATCCCCCTAAGCTAGTGAGCAATCGGTTTTCCGACAGTAAATCGCTTAAGCACTTTCTTATTATTGATGAGTTTCCAGCGATTAAAATTTATCGTTCGTGAAGTCTCGTTTCTGTCGGGGCGGCCGATGGAGAGAAGTTGTACACTAGTGTGCCCCTGGCATTGGTCATTCATTTCCGAAGTTCGCCTCGCCATGTGAAATGGGTCGCGATTCAGAATCGCAAAACGCAAATCCCTTTCGCCGTTTGCGAGCTTGGAATCGCCTCTCATCGACAGGCAAAAGAGGTCGACTGCCCCGCGGATAAGGCCCCGGTATACATATATACATATATATACGTACGAGAAGATTCGCGACTCCCAAGACAGATGGTTATCACCCGCCTATCATGCAAATCTGAGCATCATCGTTATAGAGATCGGAAAAGCTCCTTGGAGCGTCGTATTCCCATGTACCACATCCTGATCACGTAATGAGGATTGCCTCGTAAACCGATAAGTCCAGTGACCGTCTTTTCTCGGCCGTTGCTCGTCATCTATGCGGCAATCAGGTAATTATTTCAAGGCCTTAAGTAATTTTTGAATATTTTATTTCATAATGTCGATGCAATCGTGATTGACGAATAATGTTTACAATGATTGATTTTAATTGGCCAACAATGAACATGGCAATTACAAGAATAAACCTAATAGTTATTGTCGTTTCCTATTTTTGATCTGGAAACATATATCATTGACCTTTCCGAGGATACAAAAATTATAATTCCGCGATAAAGGATAGTCGCAAATTGTCATCAGAAACCTTGCCATAGATACGAATTTCGCGTTGTATGAAAATTTCCCAGTATGGCATGGGCATCCTGAATAAGATGTTAAAATCTGATTTTCACCATTGAGTTCTTGATCAAGAAAACTCATGACAGTTTGATAAGATTTTGAAAATATTAGTCAGGATTCTAAAACTAAAATGTTCAATGAAAATGAAGTGAAAAATTTCTCTAAACGTATCATTATAATGAATACATGATTAATAACAAATGGCAATACAAAATGAACAAAAGCACTAATCACAAAATTAACTTTATTCTGCGAACTTCGTTCGCGAATGTAAGGGCAAAAAATAAATGATCTCTATGCAATTTTATCTTTATGGGGAATGCTCCCTTTTACATTAGCGCGACAGCTCTTACAGATTCCCTTTGAAGCTATGGCTTTTAGGAACTCTGAAAGCTCCGCCCGTGCTTACAACGATTCAGCGGCTTTTATGGCTTTTAGTTTATACGATACGAAAGAAAAAAAAGATCCGATAAGTCACCGATTGATTGAGGATGCTCATCTGTCGATGGAAGTATGGGATATCGGAAAAGTTTAATTCAATTTAAGAAATTGAAATACCTCACGCAAACATCTTGTATGCTTTTTTAAATTATTTATATATTTTAATAAAATATGATGAATTTATTTAAATGAAACACTATTATAATTTTGTTCTCTGATCAAACAATAAATATATTACTTTTTATATAATAACTGTGGTTAGAGCATTTTATTTTTATTGACAAATATTATCATAATACTCCAATCATAATGTAAATAATAATAATAATAATAATACAAATAATGTCGTCTTTATTGTTCAAGAAGTATTGCGCAAAGGGCGAAACGCAGCACTTCAATTGATGTTTTAATATTACAGTTTTTATATTTTTCAAATTTTTTCATTTATCATAATCACCATTAAGGTTTTTTTTTTTAATCTTCATAAATACAATACTCACTTCACGTACGGGACACGTTTTTTCATGAAGATAAACATTTTATAAGTCAAATAACTCAGCGAAAAGGGATCGCACCGCCCTCTGTACCGAGATGGTACATAGACTGAACCATATTGTCATTTAAGATTTTCATCCCCCTCATGTCCCACGTATCCCCTTGGGGGTGGAGGGTTGCAACACCTCTCGAAAGATGGATTTCTTGAAAATTCGTGTTTCGGCTATTCTTTAAATTATTATTTTTTCGAAGGCTACACGATCGTTTTCAAGCATTTGCAATTCCCAGTATAAATATATAGAATTAAAAGTTTAACACGATTCTGATATAATTATAATTTTTACAACAAATTTAAGAAATATCAAGGAATAACGAATGTCGCTTAATTTTTTTTTTTTTTTTTTTGCTTGAACGAACCAAAACATGTAATTACAGGAAGTCATTAAACTAACGTTAAATAAAATGTTGAAGTACGCCTCGTATGCGAGGGTCTGAATTGTAGGAACCATAAATTCGAAGATTAATAATTACAAAGCTTTACCTAACTGCATTTTACAGTCACTAATAACAGGCGCAACGTATATACTTCAATATTGGCTTTATAAGTAGTTTTCTTATTTCTTCGATGTTATCTCTCTTGTAATATTCGTTCGGCACAGCTTTAGCATTACTTCGCTTTCTTCCTTTATGTCCTCACATTTTAATTCAGAATTTGCGAAGTTACGTGGTTTTCATTATCGTCAGTGAGCCCGAAAAAAAATTATTTGTAAAAAACTAGAGTGTGTGAAAGACGTTCCAAACTAAATTGCGCATAATTAAACGCTTGAAAGTACTAAAATGTTATATGTCCAAAATTATCTAAATTACAATCCCCGAATGAACAAAATCAGTCACTAATAGTTGTACTAGTGAATTATATGTATAGTTTTGTGTGAATCAATGTTGTTGCAATACATTTATATTCTTAGTTTATTGTTAATTACAATTAATATTTTTATTTTTATTAATATAATATTGTATATATAAGAATATTTTGGAATTAATTCCTTTAAAGCAGTATAAGGTAATTACTTGACAAGTTCTAAGTTTGATACTATCAAGCACAGGTATATTAATCGATAATTCAATCTTCTTAGAGGTACCCTTATTTAAAACAGTAAATTAAATATGCAGGTGTGAAGCTTGCACGAGATTAGTTGTATGCTAATCGCAAAAGTTAATAAATAATTTATAATGTACAAAATATTTATAAAAAAAAAACGATATCCTATTAATGAGTAATTTTGTTAAACATATGTTATAATTTATTCGATTTTTCGAATATTCAGTATTAATATTTCGGATACTATGAACAATTGATAATGTTATGTTCGCATATTTTGACACTTCCGTGCATTGCGGAATACTGATCGATAATTCAATCATTTCAGAAACTACTTAAAGTAATTGACAAGTATTTTAAAGTTTTCACGTGCCTGCTGAAGCCACGTGTGTCCAATATACCTCGATATTTTAGTGCATTTAATTACAAAGGTCCATGAAAGTATTGATAAGTTTGTAGTCAGGGTATTCAAAACGTCAGCAAGCTAAGAGCACACAGTCTGTTTCGATTTTTAATTAATAATTTATGCAGGGAGCCCTCCCAATAAGCAAAAAGATATCTTGAAGATATCTAACTAAAAGATATCTTGCGATCCTGGCAAGATATCTTAAAAATGTCGAATAGATATCTAAAAGATCTAAAAGACATCTTTTAGATATCCTTTTAAATAAAG
>JAPYZR010004814.1:0-12128 GCA_030522945.1 Trichopria nigra
CCATGACCTTGTTGAAAATATCGTATAAATATCGTTTTGAACGTAAAATTGTCCGCTCTTTCCAAATCCGGGATAAAAATAGGGGTGTTCCCATTTAAAAAAATCACTCTGACCTTTAAATTACCTTGAAAATAAAGTTCAAGGTCAGATCTAACTGTGTATACCAAAAGATGGCCCTTTTTACCCCATTTAACTTTTGTCGGAGCGATTTTTCTCTAGCTACCCTTAGAATTTGAGGAATTTAAGTGGGGAAATTAAAATGAGCCACCCTGTATATGTATATATATTCTAAGGTAGTGTGTTATATTATTCTAAGTGTAACTTTTTAAAAGTGTAGAACTGTTGATATTCTTTTCATATTATTATTAGCTTATTAATACAAATACTTTTCTTTCAATGTTTTAAATTATATTGTCAAATAAATCAGTTTAGCATTTACATAATATATGTTAGCTACCATAATTTTAGATTCTTCTGTTTATTACCGTACAATATATCATCGCCTGCATTACCGACTGATTTAGCCGGCACGTGTTCATGTATGTTTGTATGTTGTACAAGAATCTGACAGTTGTCAATCCGCTGAATTAACCTCAAGAAAAACAGTTGAAGGAGTATCGATAATATCGAATTCTTCGTATATTCCTATTATTGTATTGTGTTCGAATCTTTTCAAGAAAATTAAACGAGTTTTACAAATATTAGCAATAATATAATTGTTTGAGAGAATTCATTCAAAAATTATAACCTTAAAATAATCGGCAATTTTCATATATATATTGAAGTGAGAAGAAAATAATTATATGACAAAATGGAACTTAAAGAACCGAAAAAAAAGAAGCGTGTAAAAATTGTATCTAAGCCTCCACTACCTCTGATTTATGATAACAACGGAGACTTGACAATATTTACAGGGCACCTTGGTGCTCTTGGTGTGTGCATCAGTGATCCTTCAGAAATGGAATTAATTCATTCTATGGTAATTTATCTACAGATATTTAATTACTTTTATGAAATTTAGCAAGAAATTTAGAAATATAAATTTAGCAATACCAATGATAATTAATGCAAACATATAAAAAATGAATATATCTACGTAGATATAATTTGCAAGAATACTTTCTTTTTTTAGGGATTCTTTGGAAAAGGTTCACTTTCGAGAAGTTATCCATGCTTTGGTAAAATTCGATATGGTGCACCACCAGTTGTTAGAGAACGACAATGGCGTCGCCGTCAAAAGTGGTTTGAAGAAGTTCAATCACTCAGCCGTGAACCTATCTTTAATGATGAAAAATGTCCTGAATTTGAAACTACTCAACCCCAAGAATCAACTAAAAATAATCAAAATCATAATAAAATTACAAATAATACGCATAAAGATAAAGAACTAAAAATTATGAATGTTGATGAACACTTAGAAAGTAAAAAAGTAACATGTGAACCTGAGGTGGTAGCTATTGAATCTCCAAAGCATGTACGACAGGAAATTGAAATAATTATAGATGAAGAAAAAAATTTTCCTGACAATACTCACAGTAATATAGAAAACGAGTCAAATATTGAAGTTATTGATGATGAAGATGTTTGTGAAATATTAAACGATTCTGAAATGGAATACCATCCAGAGTCTAACAATTCAAAATACGGTATTGGAGAAACAGCAAATGAATTCATTAAAGAAAAAGAAGATTTGTTAGGAAAAGTATTAGTACTTCCAGACAGTGATTCTGAAACAGAGGATTACTTAAGAAACATTAAACCGAGAATTGAGAATGAAAGTTTTCCTGTAAGAGAAACTCTTCAACTTACGTTTGAAGAAAGTTTTTTTCTTACCTTTGGAATTGGCTGCCTAAGGATCATTGATATCGATGATAAAGTTTTCAGTAATGTAGAAATTTGGAATCATTTCCAGAAGGAACAAAAACATTTTGTTCAAAAGTATATTGTATATCATTATTTTCGTAGTAAAGGCTGGGTTGTCAAACCTGGACTGAAATATGGTGGAGATTACCGTAAGTGAATTTTTAAGAAATCACTAACTTCTATTAGATTATGTTAACCAGTTCAGTATAGTAATGGTATACATATGGAGAAAAAAGTATTAAAAGTGATAATTAATCATATATATACACGTGCAATTTCCAATAATTTCAATAGTTCTGAATAGATTTTAACTGAAATTTGGTATGCTAAATTTTGAAACATTCAATTTAAATTTGAGATTTAAGGAGGTTCTTAAGTAGAACAGTTTTCAACCTAACGTAAAGAAAGAAAAGTGCAATTTAAAAATGATTGAAATGGTTTTTCAAACTTTTGGCTTTTGAAGCATAATTCTACATAACATATACAATTTCTAAAACAATACTGGTAAAACTAGTTTCAAAACCCTGTAAGAGTTATTTATATTGTTAATTTAACATGTTTAATCAATTAATGACAGCAACTGAAAAAATCTGAAAAACAGGTGTTTCAAATCTTATGACTAAATATTTTAGTTTGGTACTAAATTCTTTGGAAAAATTTACTATACAGATAGTTTATTATTAGATTATAAACCATTTTTATATATATTATTTTATGACAATAGATAATTAAATAAATATTTATTTTGTGTAGTTCTGTACAAAGAAGGGCCACCATTTTATCATGCTTCATACATTGTGATCATAGACGTTGTTGATTCTATATCTTTAAAAAGAATTGAAACCAAATGTATGAGAAGTATGAAGTGGAACAAATTATTTGCTGCTGACAGGTTAGCGGAAACTGCAGCTAAAGTAAGCGTTATACAAATATTTTATTATTTTACTGTAACTTTTTACTACGAGGGAAGAAATAACACGAGCAATTAATATTATATTGTATATATGTCTCATATATTCACTGTATTTTTTAATTATAAATTCATAAATTTAATAAAATTGAATTCAATTAAATTAAAGTTATTCAAAATGAAATCACACGATTCAATAAATCTAAACTAAATTAAATTAAATAAGAAATTTTACAATTATTTAAAGTTTCTAGCATTTTTTAACATTCTAGTATTTTAATTTAAGACATTTCTATTTTCTTACAGGAAATTTTATTGGCTCAAATTTTGTGGCCTGATTTAGTACCAATTGATAAAGACCTGACGTCGCCAGATGTTCTTTCACAATTTACAGTTCGTGAAATTCTTTGGAGGCGATGGAAAGTGAAGAAAGGCATGGCATGTGCAGAAGACGATGAAGATGATAATGTCACAGATTCGTCATAAAATTTTATACATATTCTGGAAAACATTTATTTATTATATATTTTTATTATGTACTTATGGTATACTAATGTACAATACACTCTCTTATCAATCACACATTTCATTCTCGTTTTAATGCCAAAAGCACACTAATCATTTCCAGATTCACTTTGATGTCCTAACACGAAAAATGTCAACTATTTCTCATACAGTATTATGAGATATTCCCCATTCGATTACTTCCTTCTCTTGCTTTTTTAGGAATTCCAGTTCTTCGGTATTCTGAACGTTCATTCAAATATTGCTGTGTACATTCTTCCCAGAAACTTTCATCTTTGTACCATTTTTCGAGACATTGTTTTAATTCCTCATTTTGTTTACGGCAATAAAAAGGCATGGCAAATTGGGCCTCTTTGCAGCATTCCGAAAACTCTGTGAAAATTTTATTTAAAAATTATTTTTGCTATTTCTTATAGTTTTGCTATTTTTTAAATATATTTTTTATATATTTTTTATATATCTTATTTTACTGTTTTGGCTTATCTTACCTTCAACTTCCGGAATACACTTTTCTTTTCTCGATCGAGTACGTACTATCTTTGCAATTAGGATGTCTTTTTCTACTTTACGCAAAAACTTATCATCAGGATCTCCTGTGGAGAAATAAAAAAATTGTATTTTTTACAAAATAAAACCTCTGAAATGTTTTTCAACGCTTACATATATGTATATATAAATAAAATGATTTTCGAATAAAATTTTTGAGGTTAAAAAAATTATTGTAATTAATTAACAGCTTTTACATCGAGTGAAAATCAGTAAAAAGAGCTTTTACCAAGTCCATGAGGTCCTCCACCTAGGCTTGGTCTCAGTACCCCATATTGAACTTTCTTATTTTTTAATTCGTCCTCAGATTTGGTTTCGGCCATTATTATTGTTTTGCGCTTTACGTGAGTTTACTATAATACTTTATAGCGCGACCGCAAGTAGCGCCATGGAGGCATGATGTGAGTTTGCACATTTGAGGATTTCAGATTTGTCAGTTTGTTGAAAGTAATGTTTATTGCATTTTTCTACTCTACGCATTGCTGATAATTACGATACACCATTTGTTATTAAATTCTCATTACACTTAAGGTAAGGATCTTCATGCGCTAAAACTCCAACGATTTTATTAGAAAATTGTCAAGTTTTGTTACCCAAAATCGGCATAACCTTTATGTTTCGTTTATTAATCGTGTTTTCAATGTAAACAGTAAGATAAATGAATGTATTTCACGAACTATTCACTTTTTTTCCAGTATTTTAGGAAAAAACCACAATGGACAGACTTTTACGATTAGGAGGAGGTATGCAGACCCTTAATCAAGGACCTCCACCTTCCGATGCTCCTGTAGTAGACACGGCTGAACAAGTAAGTTTCTATTTCATCAGTTCATACTTTTGAGTAAAAATATTTTCGACTTCTACTATTTCTGTATATACATGTTTACAAGAATAGAAGATATATATATATTGTTATAAGTATTTTGCATGAATGACTGCTAGGAGAATTTTAAGAGATAATAATACAAATTATAACTAGTCGTAGTCGTGTAAATAATAAAAAGTCTATAAACATCATTTCTCTATCTGGTATATAACAAAGATGTAGAATACACTAAAATTTCATAATATTTTAGAATAATAATAAGAAAAACAAAATTTCATCCTCCAATTTTATAAGTATCCTCATAGTTTAAAATAATTTTTTTAATAAAAATAAAGTAATAGTTTAATTTCAAAGTATGTTGATCTGTGTATATTAGCTCTGTACGAGTGGGAGAGAGATTTTGCAATCCATTGGGTCCTATAAAAAAAAAAAACATTAAATAATGCAGGATTTAGAATCAACCTTATTATAATTCTAATTGGAGCATGATGCTTGTAAGCATTTTTAATTTTATTACATAGTATTTTATTTTAGGTATACATATCCTCTTTGGCATTGTTAAAAATGTTAAAACATGGTCGTGCTGGTGTACCCATGGAAGTTATGGGTCTTATGCTTGGAGAATTCGTAGACGACTACACTGTGCGTGTTATTGATGTTTTCGCTATGCCACAAACTGGAACGGTCAGTTCAATTTTTTGTATATATTTTCTTAACTAGTCAATAATAGCAACTGGATATAAAGAGTTAGTATTTATTTGTTACTATTAGGGTGTAAGTGTTGAAGCGGTAGATCCTGTTTTCCAAGCAAAAATGTTAGATATGCTGAAACAAACTGGTCGGCCAGAAATGGTTGTCGGATGGTACCACTCTCATCCAGGATTTGGTTGCTGGCTTTCAGGAGTTGATATTAATACCCAGCAGTCTTTTGAAGCTTTAAGTGAACGTGCTGTTGCTGTTGTAATCGATCCTATTCAGTCCGTAAAGGGAAAAGTAGTTATTGATGCCTTCAGACTAATTAATGCAAACATGATGGTAATTGTTTATCGCTTAATATACTGTAAATGCTTGTAAACAGAAACTAATCAAATAAAACATATTACTATTTCAATTGGTAGTAGGTAAACAAAATGTTTGTTGTAGGTACTTGGACAGGAACCAAGACAAACGACATCGAATCTTGGACATCTGCAAAAACCATCTGTACAGGCGTTAATCCATGGTCTGAATCGTCATTATTACAGCATTAGTATTAACTATCGAAAAAATGAACTTGAGCAAAAGATGTTATTAAATTTGCACAAAAAAACGTGGATGGATGGTTTGACTCTGGCTGAGTATTCGGAGCACAGTAAACTGAATGAGAATACAGTTTCAGAAATGCTTGAACTGGCAAAAAATTATAACAAGGTATGATCATCATTATATGAATCTAACCTACTATTTTTAACTTTGAAAATATATTATACACAAGTAACTAAATTATATGCCATAGAATTATGACGAAAACTCTTGTTTTAGGCTCTGGAAGACGAAGAAAAAATGACGCCAGAACAATTAGCAATAAAAAATGTTGGTAAACAAGACCCTAAACGACATTTAGAAGAGAAAGTAGATACATTGATGTCTACAAACATCGTCCAGTGCTTAGGGGCGATGCTCGATACAGTTGTTTTCAAATAATCACCTCGGGATGCATAATTTTCATTGCGACATTTAAGGAAAATATACATCTTTCTAATATATTCACAGTTTTCATGTTTGCTTTATAATACCTGACCGTTCGTTTCATCTTTTACGATACTTTTCTACTTCTTTTCTATATATGTATATATTTTTATTCAATGATATAAAAAATAAAACGAGAGTTAATTTTTAAAATTAATAATCATGTCATATCTGATTGTCGCCCGATCTCTATCCTCGGTGTATGTATGTATGGTTTATGCAATTATATCGAAGAGATTGGGACTAACATTCATTGATAAGATAATTCCTCAGCAGCATAGTTTCATTGGTGTCCGATCAACAGTTACATATCTCATCTTGTAGCAATTTCCTGCCATCAGTGATGGACATTATTCATCAGGCAGATACAATTTACTCTGCTTTTGCTAAGGCATTTCATACGATTGATCACAATATCTTAATTAAAACCTTAAACTTGCTGCGGTTCAGCAGATCTTTACTGACATGGATCTCATCTTGCTTTAGTCATCTTTGGCAAGCTGTTTGGAAGGATCAGTTTTTCAGTTTAAACTAGTCGAATCTGGTATCCCTCAAGAATCACACCTTAGACCGATTACCTTGATCAATAATGCTTAATTTATGTAATCTGATCAAGCATTCTCAGTTTTTAATTTATACTGATGATATCCAGATATTTGTCTCAATTAACTATTAAAATGATTAAATGATTAATACTTGACGAAAAGAGTGGGCATGGTGAACCTCCTTTGCAGGTTGTGATGAATATTAATGATTTCATAATCATTTTTTATCAGATCCTTAAGGTTACTCAATGTGTTCATGCAATAGTCAGTAAATACTTTTCAAATTTAGGCTGTCTCAAATGGCCTACTTCTGAATTTTCATTAACATATGTCGGGTACATGCATTATATTATACTGCACGTACTAAGCATGAATGCTCTGCAGTTGTCTGTAAATTTGGTGTACGTTCTTCAATATCTTTGGTACGCCATATGTTACTGATTTACTGTTTGTTCGTAAAATTACAATGGACATGGTTAAATCTTCATTCGAAATTATGCATATTCCATTTTACTTGCTGGCAGAGCATTGCTTTCTATAATACAGAAATATAGGTGTGACTAGAATGTTATTATCGCTAGTATTGAAGGTTCTTTACCCTTCATCATCTATTTTTTGTTTATATATTATCTATTTTAATTGTTTTACGTTAATTATTTTTCCCGATAACGCCAATTTTATGGTTATTGAATTATTAATTTTGTTCATTTTTATGTCTTTTTTTTTAATATAAAGAGTCGTTTAATAATAAAAAAATAAAATAAGCCGAAATGAATAAAATTTAAATTATATTTTTATGTTAAAATGAAAATCAGGTTATTCTCATTGTTTGTTTTTTTTTATTGTAAATAGTAAATCTTCTTAAAAGAGAGAAAAAGAGAAACAAGTTCATTCTCACCTACTACTTAGCATTAAACATTTTATAAAATCACGTGTTAATAATAAAAACGAAGATCTTATCCTACATTTATACGAAAATAAAGAAGAAATAATGATTCATACATAACACAAAAAATTTACATCATTCTAATATGTAAATTTCCTGTTGTATTCATACAATTCTTGCGTGATTTCTTGAAGAAAGTACTGAGCGTCTTTTTCGAACAAAACTGGTTTGCTTCTTACATAATGTAGCAATAGTTTTTTGAGATTATGTACAAATACTTTTACATGTTCATTGTCACACATCCAACAAAATTGGCCTGCAATCCTAACGCTCTCTTTCATTCACTTCATTTGCGTGTGTGAAAAATATTCTTCATATTACAACTAAATACATTATTGGAACTTGGTCTTGAAAACTAAATTACGATAGCATTCACGACACTTTCACTCTGCTGTTTCATCTTTCTCTTCTTTACTCTTCTTTTTCTTCTTTTTCTTTTCTTTCGTTAGAGGAACCTGAAATAAAGTATCAATAATTTTATGTATTCAGAAAAAAATTAATTTAAAATAATTTTAAAAGATTTAATAACTATAAATACTCAATATTACAGGTGACTGCCTGTATAAATATATAAATAAAATACCTCAGTTTCTTCTACGGCAGCCATTGATGTATCTGCTTCTGTGTCAGATTTGTCTTTCTTCTTGTCCTTCTTCTTCTTTTTTTCTTTCTTTTCTTTCTTTTTATCTTTCGGTGACGACATTTCAATGTCGGAAGAAATTTCAGTTTTCACATGAACAGTTTCTTCGGATGATATAAGCGTTTCATCGTGCTTGCGTTTTCTTGCAACTGCTTCAGGTGGTGCAACTGCTTCAGATGGTGCAACTACTTCTGCTGGCACTCCATTTGTTTCAGTCTAGAATATTTTTAATATCATGTCAGTAAAATGTAAAAAAAAAATAAATAAGTAACGGTGTAGTCATTATTAGTATTTTTATATCACATGTACAAAAACCGCTATAAAGAATTTAAAAATACCTTGACATCTGCATAGTCCTTGTATCCAGCAAGCCAATCGGAAGGTGTATTTTCGTTTGGCTTTCCATGTTTGTCAAGAAGGCCTTCAGTGATCATTCGTTTCTTCACTGAAGCTTTTGGACCAAGTCCCCATTTCCTTGGGTATGCATCCCTCTCCATAATGACTCGCTTGATCTTGGCCACTACACCATGATCACATGTCGCCATTGTCGGTGAAGTCATAAGTGCGATTGCTGAAATTACATTTATTATTCATTTGTTTATTATTAATGTATTAATATTATTGTTGCCTTTTCATATGTGTTGTTGCACATTAAATTTTCAATGTTTTATTATTACAAATGATTAAACAAATATGATTTGTCACTTACCAATTGCGACTGCTTCTCCTTTTGTTGTTACAATAACAATTTCTTGGTTCATTTCAATGGCAGCATCATACATGAGAACACCAGGAAGCATTATTTTAGCTCCATAACATATAGCATTTACCTATATACAGGTATTCACCATTAGTAATATTTCCAGCATGTGCATATATTTTTGACAAGAAAATTAAATTCATTTTTAGTACAAATAATAGAATTTTAATACATACCGCACTGTCTTTAACGATGATCCTTTTGTGGTTAACAAGAAGCGTTTCAAGTGGTTTAATTACTCTTCGTAAATAAGATTCATCACCATGATTTTCGTAAAGCCATTGTGCATCAAGGACGTCATGCATTGTCACTAAAGCGTCGTTTTCTGACTGAATTCCAGAGCGATTTCTTCGTAATTCCTGCATTTGGCAACCAGTTCCAAGAAACAATCCAAGGTGAACACAAATTGTTCTAATGTACGAGCCAGCTTCACAGCTAACTTTAAATATACCCATGTTACGCTCTGTATCATAATCAAGAAACCAACTGTCATAAACAGTTCGTACACGAAGCTGTCTCTTCACTGCCGATATTAATGGTGGTCTTTGAAACAGTGCGCCACGTAACCTTTCCAATGCTTGTTGAACCTGAAAAATAATTTTAAAGTAATAAATATTTATTGGAAATTTCTTGTAAGAAAATAATAGTTTTAATAATATTCCATTTATACTTTAAATTAACATAATTTTTACCTTTTGAACATTTTCAACTGCAGAATGAAGCTTGAAAACAGCAACGTATTCTTTGCCTGCTGATTGCTGAGACTTTGCCAATCGCGTTGCTCGATCAATGCACACAATTAAGCAACCTGATACCTTTGGATCCAGTGTACCTGAATGCCCCGTCTTTTCTACTTTTAGTATTCTTTTGATCCAAGCTACTACTTCGTGTGAGGATGGATTTGATGGTTTGTCCAGATTTATACAACCAGATTTAACGTATTCTGATATAGTACGATGCAATGGAGTTGAGCCACAAGACAGAGGTGTAAAATGTTTTGTTCGAGTCAACATTTTATCAAAATTCTAAAATTTGAGTGGAAAAAGTAAATTCAATTTTAAAAAGTGGAAATGTAAATATGTAAAATAAGCGTATTTAAAATTTGTAGTCATATATAAATACATATATAAAAATTAAATCATAATGCATACAATCAAATGCGAGGATAAACATAACAAACCTTAAAAAGTAATGGCCAGTCTTTACAATCCAGTTTAACAATTTCACTAGACGGCTCCATTTCATACTTCATTTTCATCTGTGCCTCTCCGATCGACTTTTTTGACTTCTTTTTCTGTGTTTCTGTAATAGTAAGATTCATTGTTAACCGAAATTATAACCTACAATTCATAACCTTCAAAATACATTAAAATCACGACAATAAACGTATAAAACATTTCAGTCGAATGAATCTCGACATTATTTAGCCTAAATACCGACAATCGGCTTTATTTTTAAAGTACTTTGTTAGGAAAACACGATCGGAAACGGACCAAACACGTGGTTTACATCAAATCCTATCGTAGAACCATAACAGAAAATCATATAAAAATTTCGCAGAAGTAAAATCATTATATGTCGAGTATGAAAATGTTAATAATTACGAGGTACAAAGTCGTTAAAAATTATTATAAACAAATGCTGCATTACCTATTTCTGCCATTATTCCAATTTAACTTTGAACGTAAACACGTGTAATAAGCAGTATGATTCTCTTTTACTATATATGTATAGTACGCAGTGATACACAGTACGCAAGCATAAACTAAAGCCTGAAGCAACAACCCGACTGCACCAGCAACCTAACACGTGGGGAGTTGGGAATCGTATGGGGAAGGCAGACATTAGCATTGTTCGTTTTGTATAATGCGGGACCGATTCGGAGTCGCTCCAAAACGCCCTATCAAAGAGTATAGCATTGTTTGTTTTGCACTACCTGGATTGCTCCGAGTGCTCCGAGTCGCTCTTTTTTCAATATAGATATACAAATAACGTTGGCAACCTAACCTAACCTTTGATTTAAAGCGATTTGGAGCGACTCCGAGTCGCTCCCATGATACAAAACGAACAATGCTATAGTTAGGTTCTAGGCGTTCTAGGTTGCCAATGTATGTAATTTGTATATCTATATTGAAAAAGGAGCGACTCGGTGCAATCCAGGTATTGCAAAACGAACAATGCTATTTTGTTACTATACTGTGTGGATGTGGGTAGGACCTAGAGCGTTTCACGTTTTAGGGAAAAATTGAAAGATGCTGGAGGACAGGATTAGGAAAAGGGTACCACTATGATACCTTTTGTCTAACATTTTATATATACAAATATACGTATTTTTTACGTATGTTTATTAAAACGTTTATTATAAGACATATACATACATATGTCCACTGGGCTGACTGGGCTGTAGTTTTGCCAACTTCATCAAAAAATTGATCTATATACAGGGTGTACATGGTACATCCGAATACAGGGCAACCCGTGTTAAAGCTAGGGTTCGTGATTGACTCGTGATATTGTCTTATTGGCTCATATTAACTACATGGGAATGGTATAGTCGTAAATGTCTACATACATACAGTGTGAGTTCTTCAAGGCGGGTCATAGGGAAACCCATGCTATAGCTCGTAGCCAATGAGCGTCGCGCTTTAAACGTGCCCTGCGGTTAACCGACCAATAGCGTTAAAGCTACCGAGCCTTAAATTGTTTCTTTTTGTTTTTATGATTAGAATGAAAAATAAACAAACTCAACGAAATAAATGTGACCCTTTTATTATTCTGTATCACAAGTAAACGTGCGAATAAATTTAAAAAATCTTTCAATCTGTTATACGGGCACTCG
>JAPYZR010004815.1:0-14651 GCA_030522945.1 Trichopria nigra
AACATATGATGAAGTTATTGTACGAATCAAAGAACGTTTCTCGCTACCACTCACATAACGTGATGAGTATAAATACGAGTAGCATGAGCATAATCAAGTCATTCCTCCTGATGATGGTTGCGAGTCGACCGAAACGTTGAGGGAACATTTTCCATATATTCTAGGATATAAGCCGATTGAATTTTTTAATTAAAAATGTTAGCTCTTACAGTATCTAAATTTATACCCAGTTACAGATATATGTACTGCGGATAGAAGAAGATGTAATTCAAATATTTATTTTGTATCTATGTTACCAATTTTAAAACGATTCTATTTACATGCGGTTTTGAATAAATATTTATAAGTTTATAATTGTTCACTTCTTTGGTCGAGAAAATCTTATGCCGGTAGCAACTAATGAATCATCATCGTATATTGAAGGGTCTTAAAAGCGGGGACAATGGAAAAAAAATATATCTATAAAATCCTCAGAAAAGTAAAATTTTTATTCATTTGCAAACACATACAAGCAGATGAAATTTGTATTAATAAATATATAAAAATGCTTAGCAAATGAATATCGTTCAGAAAGTTATAAATTCGGGCCGATTCTTATAAGCAAAAGGAAACGTCAAAAGACTTGTAATGAGACAATACGAATGTAAGGGAGAGAGAGACAGCGAGAGAGAGAGAGAGAGAGATTTTGGTAGGCATATGAATGAGAGGGGATAGTATACTTTATTACGGATGATCTACTTTACCGATGTCACTCATTCCACAGCCGTAATAGCACAGCCTGTAGCGGGAGCCTCACTAGAAATATACGGATAAACGACGCAAGTCATAGTCCATGTAGTCATGGTCATCGCCATTCTATAGAGGAAGTATTCCGAAAGGTCAGTTTATATGAAGAAGAAACAGGACACTCGTTATTTCAATTCAGTAGAAGCAAGTTCGCTTGGAACCGTCTCTGAGTCCGGACCCAATCTTCAGGAGTAATTCCTGCTATTTTGTAAAGGAGGTACGCCTACATAGCGGATTATGACGAGTGCCAAGTGTGGCCGGAAGAATTTATTTCGAATCCATGGCGTCTCCTGGGTTTCTGCGCTTGCCATCTAAACAAGCGATGCATCCATCAATCCAGCCTCTCTGTTGTATGGCAGAAGACCAAGGCAATCGGCTGGATCATCCAACAGCATGACAACTCTCGCTACGAAGATAATCCATCACGAGGAGCGACATTCTTTATTAAGCCCCAGGTTTTTTTGCTCCTCTCATATTCATATCATTTTTGTAATAGTTTTCTCTCTCTCTATATCTCTCTCTCATTTGATAAATATGATAATATAATAAAGTTTTATCATATTATAATGATTTTTAATTGGAACATTTATATTATTACTTAATTTATAGATAAGGTGAAATATTACAGACTTTAGGGAAATAATGGTGCTCTAATAATGATTATATGAACTAAATTTACCGGTTAATTTTTTAAATATTGATTATACTAATGGACTGTAAATTTCAGGAAATTTTGATTTTTCAATTCTTTTATTTATGCATTTCTTTACGTTTAATGTAATTTTTTTCAGTAGCTAAAATTCTCACATTTTCATAGTCAAAATTATGTACTGTATTTAATCGATACATAGTTAAGACCGTATATTGTTGTTGATCTTTATATAGTCTAGTCACAATTCAAACATAGTATATGGTAAATGACATTGCAATATTTTAGTAATGGTAGTTTATCTTTATATGGTTTTATATTTCCTATATTTTTACAATTCACGATAATCCTGAATTGAATATTTTTATATAAGAATATAATAAATAAGAGGTTTATTTAAACATTACTAACAATCTCAACTTGAATTCATCACTAGTTTCTATATTCACTAATTTATTTATACTATTTTGTATTAATTCATGAACTAATAATATAGCGACCATCTTTTGAGTAAATTGTTTAGATCTTTAAATAAGATTGTGAACAATGGTCAATGTTTAACATATTTTAGAACTTGTAGATATTTATTTTACTTATATATGTATTTAAAATAAGTTTCATCTCGTTTCATATTCACGAATTACGAAATTTGAAATTACATCTCACAAGGAAAACGTGTATCAATAATAAGTAATTATTTTACTTTAAATATTTAATTAAAGAGGTCGCATTCATTAGTTAAATACATGCATTAACTTTATAAAATTTAGAATTATCTTTTTTCGCAACTACATGTTTTTATTTTTTTTTATTTGTTATAATGTTGTCGCCCCCGAAGGGGGCGTATGGGGGAAGGTTTTACACAACATGCCTAGCAGGGGGGCCTTGTCACAGTCCCCAAATTTTACAAAAGTCCTCAAAATGTACCGTATAGATAAGAAAAACGTCGACGATGATAGAGGCCACGGTAAATGGTCCAAGAAAACCATGGACGAGTGGCAACAACGATGGGAATCAGCATCTAAGGAGCGCTGGACCTACCGTCTCATCATGCATAAAGCTGAATGGACGCATTGCATCGGATCCAGGTGCTTACCGGGCACGGTTGGTTCTGCAGCTACCTACATCGAATCCGCATCTACGAAAGTTCGGAGTGCCCGATGTGTGCCCTGGTAGTGACGAACACGCGGAACGCGTCCTCTTCTACTTTCCACGATTTGAGGGGGAGCGGGAACAGCTCGAAAGTGTTGAGAAGACTCCCTAACACCGAAGTGATTTTGGAGAGTACTACTCCTCTCATAAGAAGGATGGGACGTAGTGGTTCAACTCGCTACGTCCATCGTTGGAAAGCTGACTGTCGTCAGGAATATGGATCAGGAACGGATAGCAATACAATCAGCTATCCGTCAAGTACCATAACATCGGCGGAGGGCCTTTGGAGGATTCGGCTGCCTTTCCCGAAGTAATGCCTTACGGCGGTTCCCGGCAAAGGACAAAACAGCCTTATGCGGCGGTGGTTTTAGCAGATGAAGCTCGTGGTTCAGATCTGATTCCTCTCAGGTTTTACATCAAATCATTCCAGGTCATTGCCCCTTTCTTAGACGATCTCTTTAAGGGGGGACCCTATTTAGACGGACAAAAAATGAGCGATTTTCGTCCATTTTTTTTCTCCGGTACATTGACACCAAATGTTTTGAAAATTTCAGGACATTTTAATATACATTTGTACAATATAACATAATTTTTTTGTACAAAAATATTTTCATATAAGTGTAAAACTGAGGCCATCAAGTTGTTGCGTCGCTGATCACATGGGTCGCTTGCGTACACTCTAGCCCCCCCCCCCCCCCTTAAGTTGCTACTCCGGCATACAAGTCCAAATACGTCACTTGCATACACTTAATTCCCTACCATCTTTCCGACATCTTCTCTTATCTGTATGGGACTGAAAACAACTAGTATCACTCACTACTTGTCACGGCACACGCAAGGGTCCACTAGAGTCTGCAACAGTTATTGCAACAGTAATATGAACTTGTAGGACAAGTTGCTGTCGAGCGACACTCGTAAAATAGAATAGAATAGCTTAAGATTCTTACATTATGTACATACTACATATGACTGAGACAGTGATTCTCTCTCTCTCTCTCTTTTTCTCTCTTTCTCTCTCTCTTACTTATCAAATCATTACGACTTCCCAACCGTCCTATCTAGGTGAAAGACTAATTTAATATTCAGATATCGCTCGCTAGATCACATATTGTTATACAAGTGCATTTATTTTATTTGACATATTGCGATAAGTTCTACAATAAGTACTGCGAATGGTATGTTTTATGTATACAACTTACAATTATCTCTCTTCTGATATACACAGATCTAACCGTTTTTATGTATGTATATATCCTGTCCGAGGGACTGTAATGGCAGGATGTTTTTAAAAATTAGTCCATGGCTCTTAGTGGCCAGGACTTTAATAAAACCTCTCCCTCTCCCTCTTCCTCTCCCTCTCTCGCTGTCTCACTCTCAGTATAGCAGTAGTTAACAGAAATGCACCATGCACATTATCACTAATAACTAGTGATTGCATCAACACGGATTACATTAATACTTATTATCAAGCTGCAAATGCTTCAAAGTAAACTTGACGTAATTGGCGAACACCAGCCCCATTTTAAAATAATATATTTTTGATATGGACTATATGATCAGTGTCTCTGTGAAAACCACAGAGTATTTCGGGTGCAAGAAATTAATTAATCCCTATTGATGACTCGACACGCCCCTCTACCCGCCTACATTCTTCTTTCTTTGTACTCCCAACTCACCGCATTAGCATTTTTGCGCGATCATTCTGAATCACTGCCATCCATTTCTGGAATTCTCTATACCAAGTCACTTCCATACTCTTACCTCCCTCACATCTTTCCGTGCCTACCTCTTCTCATATCTATATAGGGCAGACCACAACTAATGTAAACGAATATTTGTTGTAGTACCGTTCGCAGTACTTATTGTAGAACTTATCGCAATATGTCAAATAAAATAAATGCACTTGTATAACAATATGTGATCTAGCGAGCGATATCTGAATATTAATATTAGATTTGTATAAATTTAGAATTAGGTTAAGGTTATGGTAAAGGCCGTTAGCTTATTTTTCATATTATTATTACTTACAATTTTACTCTTTTATGCATACTTACAATTATCTCTCTTCTGATATACACAGATCTAACCGTTTTTATGTATGTATATATCCTGTCCGAGGGTCTGTAATGACAGGATATTTTTAAAAATTAGTCCATGGCTCTTAGTGGCCAGGACTTTAATAAAACCTCTCCCGCTCCCTCTCCTTCTCCCTCTCCCGCTCTCTCACTCTCAGTATAGCAGTAGTTAACAGAAATGCACCATGCTGATTATCGCTAGTAACTAGTGATTGCGTCAACACGGATTACATTAATACTTATTATCAAGCTGCAAATGCTTCAAAGTAAACTTGACGTAATTGGCGAACACCAGCCCCATTTTAAAATATTATATTTTTGATATGGACTATATGATCAGTGTCTCTGCGAAAACCACAGAGTATTTCGGGTGCAAGAAATTACACAATTTAAAAAAATGTATCTTCATACGACGTTTTGTTTGAGCGATGTCCAAGAAACGGTCCAAATGGGTTGTTTTGCAAACTGTGTAACCACATTTCCTTCATGAAATAATTCTGTATTCAACTGTTTTTATAGGCACATAAAACTCCACGTAAAAAAAACGGAATTGAGATAAATCTCCATTCCACGTTGGGATCACGCAGTGGCTTACATCGAGTCGAACCATTTACAATCAGCAGGCACGCTGTGCGCGCCTGGGTGCCATGTACTCGTAGAGCGTATCCGCCCGATGTTAAAGTGGTTTACCCATTTCTGGGCCATTTACTTCTATCTTCAACCACTATCAACTTCTCGAGCTAGAAAAATCAGACTTGTCCGAGCTTTCGCTCTTCGTTCAAGTCGGTCATAAAGAATGTGAAGTAGCTGCGCTAACGCGGAGAGAGAGTATTAGCCGGATTGTCTTGACGGAACACAAGCCTTCCGTCAGTCCAATCCGTTGCCCGCGGGGAACCATCTTGGAGGAACTCTCTTAGCTTCGAATTCCGACTCGCTTGTCGGATCCTTAAATAAAGGATCCGACACTAGAGTCTGGAACCATCAGCACTGCAAGAAAATCCATAAACCTTCTCCCATTGCTCCTATGATTATTGCCCTCGCGAAAGGTGCTTCGGGATGATCATCATCATGCGACTCTCCAACACCATCGCGCTTGGAGCTCTCGAGTCCCGACTAGTGTTCTCCAGCACGCTCTGAAGCTTGTGCGGTTCGCACTAGATGAATTTAATGTCTACCATTACTCTAGTTTTCCTTTTATTTTCTCGCTTTTTATTTCTCATGCACACCCATGTATTTCGTGCTTTCCTTTCACTCTTCTCTTTCACTTTCACTCAGTTCAGCTAGGGTGTTGCCGCTTTTGATTTGCAACACGATATTGGCAAAATCACTCAAAACGCGGAAGTTCTCTATCTTCCTAACTATTGGGTGACCAAGCTCTGGTGCCTGAAAACCTTCTTGCCACAATCCCTGAAGCGCCACCCGCTGCGCTGAGTATAGGGGGCAATCCATCAGGATGTGTTCCGATATTTCTTCTTGGAAGCCACACGAACACTCAGCGCTCTCTGTCAGCCCAAGCGACAGCAATTTTGCCTTAAAGTCGCATTGACCCGCGAGGAACTGAGTGACGTAGTAGTCTCCCTGGATCGACCTCGCACGCATCCTGATCCCTAAGTTATCGAAAAATTTGTGGATTGTTAGCACGAGGTCCAACTGGACTGTCATAACTCCAGCACTTCAGTTTTGATGACAGCTTTGGCCCAAACGGTTATCTCTTCGCCAGGATTGACTATGTCTCCATAATCGATATCAATTTTCCTCCTCATTTTGTATAAAGAGCCTGTAGTAGGTTTTTAATTAGAAGAACCCCGGCTATAACGCAGAGGTCTACTAGTTTCTCCCGAGATACGAGAGCACCGACGGACGACTGAGAAGACGGCAAAGCCTCCCCATTCTTCAATAATGTGTGTGTGGAGAACACCCACGAAGCCGTGACTTGACAGATGGTCAGCTCCGAGAGGCGCAGCGCCTGTACCCCCCCTTGCCGTCCGAGGCAACTGGCTATATGAACTTTATTTTCCATTTAAAAAATTTGTGAGTTGACGGACATTCCGCGAGATGGACGGGCTCCCAAAGGAAGAGCTCCGACTCCCTATCCATACGCAGCTTATTGCGCGTTTTGCGGACCCCAACGTAATCCGGGTCACCCGCAACGTTTGTTGTACTCGACAGCGGGGGAGCGGTTATCCGTTCTGCACACCGCTTGTTATTGAAGCAGGGGAGCGCGCTAACCGCTATATTCACACCACCAGCTTCTTCAGCGGGGGAGCGGTTTACCCGCTCTGCACACCGCTATCCAGCTTAGTAGGGGAGCAATCTGCACGCTCTGCACACCACCTCAACATCGGGCGTCGGTTCGAGGATCCTGTGACCCTCTAGCGACCCTAGCGTTTATATTAAAAAGAAATGTTCATTTTTTTCTAAGTGCCAGGCGAAATCAGAAGAGGATTCTCGCGCATTGCTTTTCATTAAAAAAAAAATAAATGGTATGCCTGGATGGCGATTACCGTCCACGCTCACCACAATGCCGCCCGCCAAACCCCATGCACCAAGAACCCGTCTTGGCAGATGTCGTTGCATACCGGTGTGCTGCTTTTTAAACTAAAACTATTTAAACTAAAACTAAGTAAAAGGTGAGTACGCGTAAATTACAAAATGAAGCGTAAATTTGCACTTTTACGCGTAGGGTACGCTTCCATTTTTACCAGGGATGAGTTATCAAAAATAATATTTTACCTTACTTCGAGATATTCTCACGACCCGAGAATTTCATAATATGTAATTACGTTAACACATCGTAATCTGATGAATACGTAAACCCGACTCTGCAGAGTTCCTCCATTTTGTCTACCCTTCAGATGGGTTTGGAGGGATTTCTTACCCACCTTTATACACGACACTATAAATAATAAAGAATTGAAAAGATTGTATTAGCCCTAAAGAATGACCATAAGAGGCCAAAACGTAGAGAAAATATATTACTTTTATAAAACTTTAGATTAATTTTGTAAATAACAACCACGACAATCAGAACGAAAAAAAAAAATTAAATCTAATATAATATAACACACGATATGAAAGCGAATATAGATTTTGAGGTGTTTAAATTTCATATATGGTTGAAAATGTCACATTCATGTGCATAAACCATAGCATAAGAAGAATAAGAGGTCAAAATTATTTCGAAAAAAGGTTACCGGCTTGACGAGAAGTTTTCATACATAAAAATTCTATTAACCAACATGCATCACGACACTGCTCGTACAATGTGTACTTCTGATCATTCGATATGAAGAAAGGTTGAAAAAAAATGTGTACAGTAAATGTAATAATTATTACAGCTATATAAAAGATTAACATATACAATAACTTTATCATAGACATATGTAGTAATAATTATGTAGCATTATGAAACTACAATTATTTATGATTAATATAAATATCATTATCGTTAAAAGTTACACGAAGAGATAGTTTCTAACTTTTACGTTTAACTGCATTTTTTATGGCTTGATTGAACAATTGGTAAAAACATTAAAGTGATATTATTATAATTAAAAGTAAATAATTTGTAATCATTATGAATAGTGAACTAGCGTAAAATGAACTATCTATTCGAGTAAAACATTTATTTAATATAATAATTGTTAGTATAAATTTCAATAATGCAATTTATGATATTTCTTACATTGACATGAGACATCTATGAAAAGTTGTTCAAGTTGAGGATGCAGCGCGTGAACTAAGGAATGACCGTTGATTACGACTGCGAATCCCAAATTCTGTTCCATGTCGTTAACATCACCGTCATCTCGACTCGCATTGTAATCGGTATCGCTGCTAATCAACCAAATGTAACTCATTGTAAAAATAAATTTTTATATTTTGTTTATGGCAGTTATAAATGTCCTTATAAACCTTTGTAACCAGCAATATAATAACCCCAAGCAAACGCCCGATTTTTTATAATGTTCCAGCCCACTGACACTTCTGAACCTGCCCACGGTCAATGGATGAAAAGCAGTGAAAGTAGTGTAGAAAGCAGCCGAAACAAAAAAAAAAGAACTTTCATTCCGTTTTGAATATTGATTCAATTGAGGCTATTGAGGCTAGCGGGCAAAGCCTAACCCAAAGTTATTGTCGCAAAATTTATTAAAATTTAAATTTCGATTGACATTATTTCTTGTCGGTTTTTTAATTAATAATTATTTACTAATAATTATTAAAATTTATTAATATTGTATATCTTTCAACTCATAAGAGTTTTTAAATTATCCAACTTAATATGAGCAGAGGCCTCTTGAATGTCACAGAGAATTTTTATCAATGTTGGGGCTAGAAACCGATTTCACTTAATTACCGAATTTCAAATAATTTGAAATATGCTACAATGTAACATATATGATATACTGTATATGATATATGATATTGGATAAAATTCCTACATAAGAAAATTGCCTGATACCTCACAAATTATTAGAATTTCTGCTTTTTTAAAATGATCGAGTGAAATTAAGATGCAACGAGAGAGATGTGGCCGTCCGCCCTCGTTGCCGATGTTATCGCAAGCCGCTTTCTTGGGGGCCGCGACGCGGGTTCGGTCTGAGCCCGCTAGAGATCTCAAACGCTCGAGGCTCGATCGCTGGCGCTCGCACCCGGAGAGCGCTCGTCTGGGGGTATAAAAGCGGCCGCGAGAGCAGCAGAAGCAGTAGTCACCTCAACGGCATCGTCCGGATTGCGTTGTGTTTCCACGTGGCAATACGAATCGCGCCGTAGACCATACGGAGCTCTCTCGATCGTGTTTCCACGTGCAGAGAGCCACCTGGAAGGCTCCTAGTCCATTCCGCTCCTGACCAGCGGTGACCTGGGTACTTTGTTCTCTCGCTCGTGTTTCCACGCGGTGTAAAGAATACCTACCGTTCCAGAGTCGCAGACCCCTTCGCCGACGTGTTTCCACATGGCATCAAAGGCATCTCGGCCATCACCGCTATCCCGAAAATTGTCCAGGTCCTATGGCTTAACTCGTGGTTCCACGTGTTAAACAGTAGACCTCCAGACTTATGCCAGGTTACTCAACCCGTCGTGTTTCCACGTCCACTAAGGGTAACGCGCAGCATCCGTGGGTCACTCCATACGTCCGCGGAGCGTGTTTATTTTGATTTCGAACGTTCTATCCCCTAAATACGATTTAATCAGCTCGTAGGTTGGTGTTGGGAAGCACTTACTTACTTTATGCAGTAATCCTTCATGCCACACCTTATCAAAAGCTTATGCAATATCTAAGAATACCGCATTACAGTATTTCCGTTCTTCTATGGAAATTCTTGCTGCTGATACTATTCTATTTACCTGTTCTATGGTTGATTGCTTACATCTAAATCCGAATTGGTGGTCTGGTAATAGTTTGTTGTCAGTAATTATTTGGTTGATTCTGGCAGGGATTAGTTATTCGCAGATTTTTCAAAGCACCGGGAGAAAGCCTATAGGTCTATACGCAGTCACGAGTTCAACTTCTTTTCCAGGTTTAGGTATTAAGATTATTTCTGCCATTTTCCCCTGCTTGAGAAAGTGACGTAGACGAAAACATGCATTCATTCATTGTTATCGTTAATAACGGTATTGCTATTTTTCATAATTCTTTTACCATTTGGCCTGTGATGTTATCATATCATGGGTATATGATATGATAACATTTAATTTAATGTTGTTAATACATACGCTACTTTTTTGTTGTTAATACATTTAATTATCTGGATTACTTCCTTTATTTTGACCGTTTGTATTGTCGTGTTTTGTTCAATACCAGAGGCTTCTAATAAACGTTCTTCTTCTTCCTTAGTAACTGTTCGCGAGTGAGGTTCAAAAACCTTACTTAGATGGTTTGCAAATGTTGTAGCTTTTTCCTCGTCAGTTCTGGCCCATTTTCCACAAGGTTTTCTGATAGGTGGTATAAATTTAATTGGTTATTTTTTTGTTGCCTTGTAGCTTTCCATAATGATTACCCCGTTGCTTCTGTTGGAGTTAATCCTTTTAGGTATCTTTGCGTAATATTGGTTTTCTCTATCTATAACGTTTTTCCTAATTCTTTCATTGCTCTGTTTAATTTAGTTTTATCATAACTCGATCTAGTAATCTGAAATCTTTTCCTCAGTTTTTATTTTCCCTTTGATTTTTCGTGTTATTTTATTTGAGATGCATTGTTGCTTTTTTCGTTGGAACATTTTTCGATGGCATCAGTTAATAGTAAATTAAAGTTTTTTATTTGAAAGATACTATTTTCAATGTCAGTGGCTGTTTTAAGATATACTACAATTATATTACAAGTTAGGTGTTCTTGGATGTATTGTTTGTATTTATTCCAGTTATAATTTTTGTATTGGTTTTTTGTTATGAGTACTTGAGCGTGTAATGTTATTAAGACTGGTGAATGGTCAGATGTCAGATCTAAGCAGGATGTGGCTTCAAGATACTTATTATTTATTCTGGCAGCTTGCGAATATCTAATGGCCAATATGTTGACTCCCCAGTGGATATTGGGACGCAGTTATTTTTTTGCATTGTTTTGTATTGTACTTTACCTCAATATGTTGGCGTTATCGATCTTGACCCCCCACCATGGGTGTTTTGCGTTGAAGTCTCCAACAGCTATAAATCGGTTTCCAAAGGTTTGAAAGAAATTCGAGAGAATTTCTTGTGTAATTGAATGATTTGGAGGACAGTATACTGCTGGCACCTTTATAGAACCGTGAGTATCTTGTATTCTTACACTTTGTTGCTTGTATTTCATTTTCACTAGTGTGTACATTTATGTTATGGTTTATGTTTGTTTTTATAATAATTGCAGTGCCGACGTGTGCTTTGTTTTGCGGATGGTTGGTGGTTTTATGTATGGTATAGTTTGGTATATACAGGTAGTGTTTATTCGTAAGGTGCGTTTCAGACACCATCATTATGTCTATGATGAAAAATGCTGTTAATCTGCATAAGACCATTTGCGTTCCAGATGGCAATTTTTATGCTGTTCATTTAGACATATTACTATTACGCGGACGGTTAGTAAATTTATTATAGTATCCATTTTTTGCATTAAATGCTTCATCATTTGTTCAAGTTTATTATTTGTGTTTGTATGGTTTATGTTGTTACTCTGCGCTGTATTTGCTTCTGATTGTTTATTCTCTCTGTTTTTGTTTTGACTTCTTTGGTTTGCCGTTGCCTGAGCGTATGAGAAGTATGGCCTTGTTCTGTTGTCATTTAAATTTATTTCCGTATTGCTATTTAAATTTAAACAAGTTTGATTTTGTTTATTTTCTCGAATTAACGCTTTTTCTCTTAATGCTGGAAAGTGTTTTTGTTGCAATTGTTTATGGGTTGCGCACCCTTTGTAGCTCGCAGTATGGTTTCCTTGGCAATTTGCGCATATGCCATTATTTATTTTGTTTTTTATGGGACAGTCAATGGTTAAATGCTTTTCTGCGCACTTAACGCATTTCGGTCCTTTGTAGCAGTAACTTTTCGTGTGTCCATATTCCTGACAGTTATAACATTGAGGGATTTCTCTCTTAACGTTTGGTGGTCCAAATTTGATTACTATATGTAGTAGACGATTTACCTTATAGATATCTTCGTTGTTTGGTTTTATTTCCAACTCAACTGTAAATAACGGCAGCGTGTTTTCATAATGCGGTATCTGATATCATGATATAATCATGACATATCATGATATTGTCATGATTATAAAATCATGGCCATGTTCTTCTATGGGACTTTTTAATTCCCCTATATCAGTTGTGGGATCCATACTACGCAGGATAACTTTGAAGCATTTTTCTTCTTTTAGTTGGTAAGTATAGATTCTCTCTTTTAGAGCACTTACTATGGGTAAGTAATTTTCAGAACTTAGCAGTTGTATTATTATTTTATTATGTCCCAGTACTTTGATAGTATAACTGTCCTATATGTTTGAAAAGATCTTCTAGTGGACGTTTTCAACATTATTTACAAAAATGGGAGATTTTATTTTTACTTCGCTTTCCTCCATTGCCTCGTCGCCCTGCTTATCGCTTTCAGGCCGCAGAATTCATATTTGTTACTGCTCTTTGCAGGCGCGCTTAACCAGTTTGATATTTGTGCTTGCCTTTTGTGTATTCTTTGGATTTGTTTTCCGCACTATTTCTCGGTCTTTTGCCCGTTTCAGTTTTCCACTGTTCTGCGGAATTAGTTGTTGTTTCGGGCATTGCCCTGTATATTCATGTGATTGCACTTGTTCACAATTAAAAATCACAGTTTGTTTTTGAACTAACTAACCGTACGGAAATTTGAAAATTTACGTTGATTATAATCACGAGTTAACATAAATGCACGTCCGTTAAGCTCAACTGTTAGTTAGCGATTTCATGAAATTTGTGCTACATTTTCTTGAATCCTTATATAATGTATGTAACTTTTATGCAATATTTGTTTCAATAATCATATTATTACAAGCAAAATTGAATTTAGTAAATTTTTATGCAATTATTAATACTGTATGTATCGTAAATCAGTTGTGAATTAATGCATTTATAAAAGAATTTGAATTATATTTAATTTACATTAAAATATATAAAACAGCGTTTCAGATATTACGATGTTAGTACACGGAAACCCAACTTTAGGAGATTATGCCGTAAATACTACAGTAAAATCTGCCGAACCTGAATTTTGGGTAATTTTTCCTAGTTTTCATTAAACAATTCTGAATCGATTTACAGGTTTCGTTCCCCAGTGAAGTGACCGCGAGACCGGGTTCCCTATTTCGAGATTTAAGGCGCGGAAACAGGTCGAGCTGACCCCCTCTGGGAAAGCTTGTGCTCTTGAGAGCATTTAGTGCGGGTTGATATTCGAAGAAATAACCCCGAGCTAGCCGGGCTCGGGCACAAAAAAAAGGTCTCTCGAAAAATCCACGCGTGCTAAGAGCAACCGCGGGTCGACCGATTCGGCAGTCAGCGATTTCGCCTAGCGCGGCGTCCCGCCCGGACGCCAAAGTTTCGAGAGGAAACGGCGAAACACGCTGCAGTACGGCCGAACCGGCTTGTGACAAAAAAACACGGTTACATGATATTACAGAACTATGCAACGAGCACCGATTCGAGTTCGCACCTCGAACACATGTACAACGTATTCTTATTACTTCGACCCGCACCGTAGGTCGGCACGAAGTATTGAATTTGGTACGCTTTGATTTTCTGAGTTTCATACTTTCAGAATTTTTTATAAGAAAAGGCACATTCTTACATCAAGCTCTATCGTCTCCGCAATTCATACACTTCAAACATTTTTCATCTTGTACGTCCGTTCGTTCGTTCGTCCGCCACGGTGGGCAGGAAGCAACGATAGGTTGCACAAAAATGTCGACAAAATCTGACAGCAGGGCTGTATTTGTTGATGATTATAGATGAAAAATCCGTTTGAAATGAAATCCTAGCTGCTCCTATTTCAAAGATATCCACATTTTACATACTCCTNNNNTACTCCTGATAGGATCCATTTTTTCGAAATAGGAAAAACGTATTTCTCGATGGTTGGATCATATTTATGGGTCATGTATTTGATAATGTATATCTTTATTTGTAAACAATGTATGAACATACACACACACACACTTGCACACAAAACTGTGTATAAATGCGTATCTTTTATAATTTTCCAAATATAAAATGATACAAATGTTTGCATTGGTTAGGCCAAGGCACGTGGCCTGTTTTATGGCCGTGAGACATTTTGTTGCAGTCTTTAGCCGCAGTCGTGAGCAACGCATAAGCTTTGTCGTATGTTTTATGTCTTATGGCAAACTTCGGAAAAGTTTTTATAAAGTTTCTTATGTCAAACTTCGAAAATGACATAAAACATAAAATGACAAAGCTTGTGCGTTGCCCACGACTGCGACTATAAAGACTGCAACAAAATGCCTCACGACAATAAAACAGGCCTTATGCCGTGGCCTGTTTGCCTGT
>JAPYZR010004816.1:0-23455 GCA_030522945.1 Trichopria nigra
AGATGTAATAAAAATTAAATTCAACCGTTAATATACGCATTTCCCCCTATTATGAACAAAAAGAAAAAAGAAAATAAGTATCTAAAATTTTAAAATCATGGGAAATTTCACAAGCGATATTACCAACACTTTCTGAGCAGTGTTACCCGAAATCGAGCCGTGTTGAAAAATAATGAAAAATTTTTAATCAAACTTGATTTTAATAGTTTACCAAGTACCATTTCACACGTAAAAGTACCGCGAGCCTACATTTTCATATTTTTTCCCATTGGGAACTATGTAGTTAACAAAGAAAACCTTATATTGTAAAGGCCAATTCTTATTTCAATTACGTTACAAAACATTCCAATTTTTTAAATTAACTTTTTGCAATAAACAAAAATTTTTTTTATTGAAATTAGATATTGATATAAAGTTATTTAATAAAAAAATATAAAACAATTTTTTTCGTATTGGATCTTGAGAAATATGGGTGAGCGGTATTAACCTTTGAGCGGTACAACCCTTGCCTCCCCTATACATCATGTTAAGACACAGCGTATTCATATATGAATATGTACAAACTGATGATCAAATCAGAAACTTAGGTTTGGATTTTATCTACTCATGTCTAAATCGTATTTGAGTTGTGTCATACCGCGTCATATCAATGTGGACAAAGATTCCAACCTGATGCATACTGCGATACATAATCATGCTCAATACGTGGATACTGAACAATCTGATATAAATGGACTAAGTCAATCTCAATATAGCTTTAGTATTTAAGATCTCTTAAGAATGTTCAAATTTCAGTATTTTCCCCCATATATCGAAAAATCATAAATGGCATGAATTCATAATGAAGCACGTATAGAAGACAACAATATTGTCAACTTAAATCATACAAATGTATTGATTTAAATTGATATATACGGTGATGAAAGAATAGTTTTTTTTCGTGTAAACATTCCGAATTTTGTCAGGCCAACACATTCTAATTCTGATCCTATAATAGTTTCATGATAACACTGCAGGAATGCACTTTCTTCTTATATAGAATCCCAGCCAACAATCGCAGAAGTTATGTAACATTTATGTAACAGTTACATTAAAATGTCCGCCTCAAAATTGTCACAGTTACATAATAGTGATTGTGACGTAATAGTTACATATCAATTACGCCACAATCACTGTTATGTAACTGTGACAATTTTGAGGCGGACATTTTAATGTAACTGTTACATAACTGTGACATAACTTCTGCGATTGTTCGCTGGGATTGTAGCCCCGAGTTATCCACCACATCAAGGTTCTATTCATACATTAATGTAATTCAACTTACAATGTCCAGTACATAAGATTGCATCCATCAGATTGATGCCACAAACTCGTACTTACCTAAAACATAATATTTTCTAATTAATGACTAACACGGGTTACATAATCACCATGACACGAAATATATATTGCCTACATTATATCAATATTATCTTATAATAATTAATATCTACAAAAATGTGTGTTTGTATATATATTTAAAGTATAAAATACTAAAGTTCATTATTTTTATTGAATGATAAATATAAATAAATATGAAAAATAATAAGCGATTATTAGAATCTAGTTTTAAATTTAAGAAATTACTCAAATTGGTAAAGTATCCTAAAAATATCAAGAAAAATTGGGCGATAATTCATTAAAATATTATCATACAAACCAGTAATTTTGACTGGCGAAAATTCACATATATCATTTCTTAGGTTATTTTATATAAATTAAACAAACAAAAAAAAACACATATATTAGCCATTTCCATAGTTATTGTAAAGAGTTAGGTTATACGAAAATAATTTTTCGTTTCGAAATTGGTTTGTTCACACGGACAGTATTTGCTGCTCCATACTCTATATAGTCGAATTACGTTTACTTAGTGTATACCATTCAACTCATCGCCCTTTGTTATACATAACAAGTTTACACGTTTACACAGGTTTGCAAAAATTTTTCTTATGCACATATAAGGTATAAGTTTCGGTAAATTTCTTATTATTCTGTGGGTTGACTAAGATGACAGGATTATTTGAATTAATTTCTAGAACAAAAGTAAAATAAATTTGATTGTGGAAGAATCTTCACTCATATTTTAAACTGATCTTACCGGAGTACTCACCCAAATTTTATTGACACTACAAAAAGATTTGATAATTTTAACCATAGCTTAGTTATACATATAGCTGTATTTTTATAGCAATTTTTTTTCTACATACGTTACTAATAGTAAGCGAGTTGGTGAAATCACTGGAAAATAGTTCAAACTTTTAATCAAAACTTATCATCGAGCTTAAATTAGAGCTATTGATTTGACTAACCTACTTTTCAGCGAATAACATCGCATGAATAATTTTAGCGTATATTATTATATGGCCGGGATTAAAAACACAGGAAACTCATCTGACGCGATTTGCAAAAGATTGATCTATTAATTTTTATCATTTTCAAACTTTAGAAGAATCGTAATGGTGACACAAGGTCTTAAAACACTCAAAATTTTATATATTTTGAACAAAAATGATCACAGTATTAAACCTGTCGAGAATCCCTAACTATATATCATTTATTTAAAGTTTGAAATTAATTTAAATAAATTAGTCGCCGATAGTGAATATTGTAAATAGCTCTATTTTGAACATTTTTGAAAAGTGTGTGTTCAAATCAATTTTTCTTAAAATAGTCAAATTATTTATAATTAAATCGAATTATTTAATTTAATTATTGAATTAATTTGGTAAAATTGTTCATTGATTATGCACCGAAACAAATAGTCTTTAAAATCAAAACCCTACATCTTGCATGTTTATTTTTGGTGTAATAATGTAGCAAGCATTCAAACAAATTTATGTTATTTGATACTTTTGTTTTACACACTTTATTCTATACGTTAAATCATTGTCATTTTACAATAAATATATAGGCTTTCGTATTTTTCTAATGGTTTTTGTGAAAACCTTCATCAAAGTTCCATCATCGAACATCGCAACGTTAACAATTAACAATGAGAAGAGCATAGAGCAGCTCAACACTCCTCAAATTATGATCGGACAATGTATGTATTTATTGTGCATATATTTTTTACTTAATGAAAAGAATAACAGGTTGGTGTATTACATTTGGATATTTAGTTCAACTGTTATCATAAATTAAACGAAAAACCTATTTCCTATTTCTTTTTTTCGGATATATTTGCAGTTCGTTTTTTTTCAAAGTATTCAACGTAAATAATTGTTGACAAAGAGAATCGGAGTGCATTAGGATTTTAAGTACCACGCGTATTTGAAAATCACGATGACAGCAGCACATATACGAAGAATTGGATCCTGACAGAAATGAATAACTTTACCAACAGACAGTTTCTGTACTATAACGGTAGTTTTATTTCAAAAAAGCTAATTTCGAAAATTTCGAAATCAGCGTTGAAATGCGCAATCTATCAAAATGTAACATAACGTAGAATTATATATACGTAACTTACACTTTTAACGGTCCCGACAATGGATTTGCAGAAATAACAGCACCACGAAGGACGTAATAATGCAAATGAACGATTCATCTGCATATTATGATCACCACTACCAAAAAATGTATAAAGCATGCCTTATTTCAAATGTTATCAATATTCGAATATTATAATAGAAAGAAATCATAAAAATTGATATGATAACAAACAGAGAATGATAAGGAATAAACTCAAGATGAACAAGTATATGAAAAAGAGAACAGACAACGATAGTGGTAATACACAATTAGAAATCAGTAAGTATACAGTACCGCACGACGAAAGTATAATGTTAAGATTGCATGAAATTAAATTTTGTCATTGAATTTACTATCAACACGAGATATGTCCTTGAATATCAGTCAAAATGTAGGTTCAAATTTAGCCCGTTCGTGTGGTTCGCTTTCCACATAAAACGTTAGATTCACTTCACAAACAAAAGTTCGTTATCAACTTATTGCTTGGCTGTAAGCATATAAGAAAGAATAGGAATAGAACAAAGAGCAGTACAGATGTACTGATGATGATATGGTATATTTCTTTCCACAGGAAACGTACAGTTGCTTCTCCCGTTTTTCATTACATGATCATCTTAAGAAGAAGCTTTCTATTCATGTTCTTATGAAATTGCTACTCAAAAGTAGCCACGGTTTTCAGAGAAAGTACACAAGGACTTCTGCAGTTCGTCATTCAAGTTTCGATTCGAATGCCTTCAGATTTAAGGTATGTATGCAGCGAAACCGTGTTAGTATTAGTACCGCTCGACCACCTGCTCCAATTACGCTTGTTAGGGGCAACCTATGCCCGAGAAACCCTCTTATATCCCTGCCCCTGCCCTTATCCTTTAACGTAGCCGGAAGTACATCCCCGTCCAGTACTTAGGAGTATGCCTTACTTTTAGCTGGCAATGTATATCTGGTATACATGGCGCTTCGAAGTGGCTCATTCACACGTCGTACACGTACTGGCGAACACGGACTGTAGCTATAGTGTAAGCACGCACGCCTGTAATAAGTTACTAGGTATACTATGGACGCGGTATCAATCACGTGAATATACGGTGTTCCAAAGTACGGTTTATGCATATGAATACAGGTACTATCATCATTCGTGCAGTCACTAACTAAAGGAATCGGGTTTTGATGATGACGAGATGATTGAAAATCATTAAGCTTATAAATTGCTGATGGTGCATTCTTAGATTAGTGGACTTAACGTGAAATTCAATAGACCTTATTTTCACAAGTCTTTAAAGTTGTATCAGCAAAATACTGTACTGATACTTCATGTGAATTTAAAATAGTAAATATTTTAAGATTCTGTAAATACATTATTTAAATTCGGAAATTTGAGGTCGTACTTTCCCTAGCGCATCTTTAAAATATAGACTAGACTTCTTCATTTCTTCACTCGCCACTTCAATTTAATTTAATTTAAATTTCTTATTGGCTTTGTGTCAACTCAGTTTAATATTAATTTAACGATTCCCCGTCAGCAGCGACATGAATCAAAATAGCATGCTATATACATGGTACGTGAAAGATATTTTAATATACTAAAATACTGCATATTTTTTTTATTAACATAGTCAACGTCTACAATTCTAGATCATTTGATTATATGAAACTTTGTAATTTGAAAATTTAAGTTAATTATAGTTGAAATTGGTAATATATATCTAGACTTCTAATTGGTCAATTTAAAGAAAAAAAAAACTAATATCAATAACCAACCCTTGTGCCGAAAAACTACCCCATTAGTATTAAATTCATGTAAAAAGAGATACTGACACATTATATCATCAAAAAACGGCTCACGATTATTATATAGGGTTCTCAAAATATGACTTTTAGGCTCCAACCCTCTAGCCAAAAAACCATCTTCTCGTTAATTGCAGGTATAAACTGATCACTTGGTTTTTAAATGTAGGCTATAAAATGCCAATATCTCTTTTTTTATTAGTTTCATGTGGTTATTTTTATTTTTATTATTTTTTTTTTTTTTTTTTTTTTTGTTCGAATCGCCAAATTCAGTACTTCGATCGAACCGATTCGAGATAGTCAAAATAATTAGTCACGTTATAAAGTGAAAAAGACATCATTTATGACAGTAAATATATACTCGCTTCATGGATATATGGTTTAGTAGCTTATTAATAAACGAGTCCAAAGTGCTACCTTACTTTGTTATTCCACATTTTATCCAAACAATCCTTATGTACAATTAATGGCATTGATTGGTTAATAGGCATACTATTCGTGTCTAATTGAATGACGTAGAGTTTTTCCCAATTGCAAACGTTTTTTATATAAATGTACATTTATACACTGAAAAAAAACTTGTTATTTTCAGTCTACATAACGTTAATTATCGTATCAATAACATTAAATAATACATTATAAAAAAATTAAATTGAATATAAAAATGTAATATTTATATTACCAAAAGATATGAAAATAATTGAATGATTCTTTACAGGGTCCTTTAAAAAAAAAATGTCAAAACTTCAATAAAATAGACATAAATACAAGACTTTTTTTGCAACTCACGTCATTTGCATACTTTAATTTCAATTTTACATTCAGTATTTTACTTTACTTTTAGCACAGAAACTCGGCCGGTAAACCAGAAAATCAGTTCCAGCTGCCGGTGGAACGAAACTTTTATTCCGAGTTTCGAAGCTCTTTGCAACGTTTGTAAAAATGAAATTTGAACCTGGATTTGACTTATGACACAAATGTGTAAAAGCACCAACACTGCCCCCTTAACGACTTTGGAAGATTAACCGTTTAGATTGAGTTTGCAACTTTAAGTTTGCCAAGTATTTATAAACTAATTACCGATGCCGGCTGAAGTTTTTAACAATTCGGTTACTTTTATTGCTGTTGAATATTCGAAAAACGTAGGCATTCTTTATTATTATTATTATTAGTTTATTTTGTATTTCATCAAGAAATAATAATTATAATTTTTTAATAATTTAATTACATTTTATTATTGTTGCAGTTACAGAAATCATTAAATTACAAGAATTTTTCGTTTATATTTTTATAAAATATATGTATGCATTTTATTCTATAATTAACATATCTACAAAACCATCCAAATCATTTCGTATTTCGTTATTTCAGCAATTCAACGCACACTGCTAAAAGACAAAATACACAAAGTGAATATAACAATCTATCAACATCGTCGCATACTTACTCCAAATTAACTTTTGCAGTTGGTCTCTTGCTTCGTTTACTGTTGACACAGATAAGAGCCTGGAAGCCTTCTTTTCCTCTTTAAATTTCCGTAAAAGGATTTCTTACAAAAGGTTCATAGTCTCTAGGCGCTTGCAACTTCAAAGTGAATCGACTGCAGCTTTGTACTCTTGAATTTTTAGTTACGCAAAATTCATCCCTTAGAAAATATTTTCACATCACATCGTATTCGTGCAATCAGTTTTAATGGATTTTATTTTCTTTGACGTACGTGTGTTTAAGTTAGAATGACTTATTTATATGACGCCTATATTACTCAAATACTATACACCACGTCGTAATTTATTTCACCAGATAAAATGACTACGTTATAAAATTCTGATCGCATATCATCAAAGGGTTTCAAGGAAATTTTGTGACACCACTCTAGTCTAGTCTGCTGACAATGCACAATTTTATCTCACCGAATCCATCAATGGAATCTAGCAAACGTCAATGAAGTCAGAGATCAAGGTGTCTAATTTTTTGTAAACACTTTTTATCGTATTTCTGCATGTTTCCTCAATAAATAATGTCATGGTGCTAAAATTGCGACCTTTATGAATTATATACTGCTGGATTTAGCAACCATTTGGGAATTTGAGAAAACGCAATGAAATCCCACCTCAAATCAAAAGTATTCAATTCACACGAGAATCGAGGTTGTCCTTTGGCGTCGTTTTACGTTCGATATCCGTTTTCTTCGGGTCAAGGGGGGGGGGGGGGGCTTCAATCAGCGGGGAGGGATGGGTATGTCGAATGAACGAACATACGAGCCTTTGAAGACCTACACCACTAGCGATCGGGATCGATGGGTCGTGATATTCGGAAAATGGCTTCGAGAAAGTGTGTAACCACTTTACACAGACGGGTACAGGAACCCTCGCGAAACTATACCGCAAGCACAGCTGCTTCGGCGTTGTACGATGGCTCGCACACCAATACCCACACATACCGAAAACACGCCGGGGGTTCCGGAACTTTCATCGTCGCCGTATTCCAGCATCCACTCACGTTCGCCAATTGGAAAGTTTATGAAAGATTCTTCCTAGTGGGCGTACGATATGACAAAGTTCCGACAGCGATCTGGTTTATTGCGTTCCCGATTTCGTCCCCGTTCGCCACGCAAACCATCGAAAATAGTGTATGACCTTGCCAAAATCACTGCCAATATTACGATGAATCATTTAGCGATAATTCACAAAGGGCTTGCTTTTTATTAGTTCCACTGGATCATTTTTTTTCCCTGTATTTTAGCCGAAAATAATCGCTGAAATTCATACACCATATATTATAAGTTGCAGATGCTTGGTTACTTCAAATTCAGTACAAAATTCAGTACAAAATGTTACTTCAAGTTCAGTGGGAAACTTTAGTACCTGTGTTAACGTACGTCACATCCAATATGTGGAGACATAAAATAATTGGACGCGATGTTTTTAAGTAATGAAAAGTAAGTTCAACTTTACCTGTTCGTTTTGGATGTAATCGCAAAGCAATCTCCCATCGTCAATCATCCAAAAAACAATCGGTCATAAGCTCACTAGTGAACACAGCTCTCACGAACCAGCATCACTGAACGAATTAACGCACCTAAGAAATGCACTACACAGTGAATGGTTTTGAACTTTATTAATAAGGCTGTAGATTAATTAATATCAGTTTATGAGTTTATGAGGAACATCAAAACAAAAATGCAACAGAAACGAAAACAATGTTTGCCTTATCGTATGTCCAATACGCATAAAAATAAAAGTTTTCTTTGTGAACCTCGAATCTTTATCTTATTGTGGCTCCATCTGCAGAGAATACAATTTAGTCATTCGACATTATAAACATCCGGTTTTTTCACATGCGAATTTTAATTTTCGCGATTTTGCTGCTTTCGGGATTTTGGAATAATGGAATATCCTAACTATAGAAATGCTGGAAACTGGTTTATATGAGAGGGAGTTTTTCAAAATGACACTAAAAATCTGAATAGACCTAGATCAAATTAAAATGTCAAATGCTGTGGAGCAGTGGAATGAGACGCAGCTGTCATGTATAGTTTGATATATTTGCCACTAACCCAAATAGCACTAATACGTCCACTGGACGTATCCCATGGCACACGTCCATTAAATGTCCAATAATCGTACACTGGACATCCATGGAACGTCCAGAGTACGTACAAATGATAATGGCGTCTATGTACACTGGACATCCCATCATATTCGTACAATGGAACAAATTTGGATGTACATTTGACAAAACATGGACTTTCAATAGAAGCAAAAGTACGTCCATTGGACGTCCAAAGTACGTATGTATACCAATCTCTGCTAACTAGTATAAGATGAAAAAAAATTGTTAAAGTGTAGACTGCTTAGATATTCCATATCAGATGTATACCGAAATCTATTCTATCCTTGACTGTAAGTCTAGCATAAAGGCATCACGTTTGTCTAATATAAGATGATCACTATTAGGTATGACATGCCCATACCATCAATTAATTGCTCGATATTTTTGTATCCTGTTTTTCATCAAGGAAAATGCAAATTGTCTATAGTCAAAGCCGTTCCATATCATTGCCTAAATTTTAGAATGTTTTCATCATAATCACAAGTAGCTAAGAAAAAGCAAAATCGCAACAAAAATGGATATGGACAAAAATGGACAAAGTGATTCCTGACATTAAGTTATAATTATAAACTGAGCAACATATGGTTGTTACAACATATACGCTTTGCAGTCGGATACGAAGTAATGGACTATATATATATATATATATATATATATCCATCAGGACCAATAAAATCACAATGAACAAAAAAGTGTGAGAAATCTTTTCTACTAAAAACAACAATAGAAAAAAAAATTTAGTGTTTCGTATGCCGATCAATTTTATAAGATTCGCATGTCCTTTAGGGTATGGCGAGCAGACCTTAACGCATTTTGCGCGATAAATGGATTAAAAATGAAGAGATTCGGCATGTTGAAAAAGCGCCTGTTTTTCGGGATCAAAGCGACTTTTATCCAAGCGTGAATGAAATATGCGAGAAATAAACTTGTTCACTCGCCCGCGTTTGAGGAGTTCACGCTCGCGGCTATTTTTCTACCCCAAAGTACATTTTTTTGGGTGGCCGGTACATTTTTCGCCCCGATAAGGGAGAGCCCGATAAATCGTTAACGGACCGTATAGTGTCGCCGCGCTCTAGCGGCGTCCGCTCAACGACCTGGTTATAATTCAATCAAGTACCATATAAATCCACTTTGGATCAACCTCGCCGCCGGTATGGAAATCACAGAGCGTGCAACAGCCAGTTTCCTTGCGGCTGGCCAGTTTGTTACGGGAAAACTTACGAATTATAGGTATATCTATAGGAGGGTAAACGGTTTGCCCACTTCGTGCGGCACTTCTTTGTATCCTTGCGCGGAAGCTCCCATCGACGAGCTTGCATGCTCCCGCCTTGCCCCAACTTACATGTATATAGACTCATGTGCATGTGTATATACCTGCAGGCGAGCCAATTACCATCTGCTTTCTGCGCCATTCCGTTGGTTCTGTTTCGTTTTCTGCGAATTCGCGTACTATACACGGAAGAACGAAAAGCTTTCGTGCTTAATAATGGCACCGTGCGACGGAAACGCGGCCAATTTACAACGTCGCGGATCATTTTCATGCCGAAAATTCCTAGTAAACACAATGTTTCCAACGATAATTGGGTCTTAATTGGTAATCTAATGCGACTCAATGTAATGTGCATCTACTCTGTTTAACGCTGCTAAAGGTGTTTGTGTGAAAGTTTTAGCCAACTTTTGCAGAGTAATTCAAGCTTCGTTGCACATATAGCTATCACATGCGAATATTTCCTTTATGATAACAACAAAAATAACAAAAACTCTTCTATCATTATACTGCTCGCCTTTAACAAGTCGTTGTTTCCATTCTTAAACCATGTTTGATATTTAGATCCAGTCGACTATTTATTATTTTAGAAGAAATCCAACTGAACCTGTTTGTGGAAATTCTCTTCTAGTCCTTATCACAAAATCAAATCCAGATTTTCAAAGTACTTGATCAGGCAAACTACGGCAGATGTTATGTTATGATTTAAAAAAAAAAAAAATAGATTTTCTTTATTTTCGGACATACTAGATTTTATTTTTTTTATTTTTTATGTTCTTAAAGTCTCTTGTTTCCTACTATTTTTTAATATTCAGTAACTGAATTCATTCTGCATTCTGAAAGGTAATTTCTGAAATTCATCGCAAGATGAATCCTAAATTTTTAAGCATCATAAACGATTACTTTCAGATAACGTAAAACTGGTATTCATACAGAGAATAATTTCTGCGTTATCATTTCTGATATATGATATCCAATGTACAAATTCTTCAATTAGAATAAATGAAAGCTCGGAAATGAGCTTAATTAAAACTTTAATTTTGTTGGCCATGTTGGGGTTTTTAATTATTCAGTATGTCTATAAAATTCTGTAAAAAGTAGATATATCTCTTTAGAATTCGTCTCGATGTTCCAGCTTGTTTTTCCAGCTCGGTCCTTATGTTATCAACGACATCTGTCATTGTGGTTGAAACATTGTATTCTACCAACACGTCATTGTATATAACTATACGTTATAATTAAATATTATACGGTTAATAAAAAATAAATAATAAATCCAGATATTATGAAGTGACATAAAATATTACGTTCCAGTGAACGGTTATTGATCATTACTACGCGAAATGCGCTTATTAATTACCATAGTATACGTTCTCAAATCGACATTTAAAGCATTGATAAACAACAGTGAGAGTCCAGATGAGTAAATTTCTACCTGTGCTTGCGGATTCAATCAGTGCATGAAATTAGCGAAAAGTCACAATTTTAATTAACCACTAGAATAGAGCTTAATGGTCGTTTCAAGGTATCCGTACGTAAAATACGTTGCTTTCGAGCATCGGATGAAAATTTCGCGACGCCGAATCGCATATTCGAAATATAAAATGAAAGATTGTGAGGAATTGGTTATTGTTAATAATATTAAATAATATTGTTAGTATATATACAAGATGACTTTATATTATTTTTTAAAAGTTATGTAATGTAATATATGTATATAAGGGGGGGGGGGGGGGGGGGGAAAAAACCTTATATTAACTTTTCAGGAGGGGGTTTTTTTTAAAAATAGGAAATAAAAAACCCTTTAAACAAATTACTCCTCCTTTACTAAAATTCGATCCCACGTGTACTATTTCCAATTGATGAGCAATTTAATTTCGTCAATCAGCCCCGGGCGGTATTTAATCTAAAAGAGCTGTAGTGCATATAATACAATACTGTTATAGTAGGAGATAAAAATGTATAACTGATTTCGAAACTATATTCATTAAATTTTCTACATCAAAAATACGACAAACATGTAAAAATATAGGTTGTTTTTTTCTATATTTTTCGTTGTACCTTGGAAACAATGTACATTAAAAAAAAGTTTGGATAAAGAAAAACCTTTCGCTAATGAAAACGGATAATTGTTGTACTATAACATTTTCTAATATGAGCGATATTACAGTTTCGAGTTATAATAAACCAGGAATAATTGCTTTACTCATTTTCAAACATAATTAATATGTTTTGCAAATGTTTCCGGCCCAGTACCTGGAAAATTGTTGCTCGCATGGGAAAATGTTATGGAACAAAAATTATGCAGATTCATTAGTGAAACATTTTTCTTCTATCAGGTTTTTCATAAAAGTTTATGATTTCCGAAATACGACCAAAAATCAACTACTATTTTTTTACAAACTATTTTTTAAGTGTTTTTCGTAGGCTTGACATCTTAAATTTGAATCGATGAAAATTTTGTGATTATTTTCAAAATGAGGGTATCAATATGTGTAGGAATACATATGTCCCAAGAAATTAAAGATTTGCGCTGTACCTTATTCAGATGAAAACCCGCCCAGTCATCGACGAATGTTAATTGCTTAGCAATAGATTCGTCTACTCTATCATTTGTATTTAAACAAACGGTAAATCTATCAGATGTCATTTAATTACCCTCCAAATCAATTTTTCAGGTACATTCTGATCACATCAGATCAAACCCAAATTCAATTCTAATCTAATCATACAAAATCTAATACAAAATAATTAGTTCGAATCTATACTGAATAAGGGTTTGCCTTTGTCCTGTAAATGTCATGACCATTTTTCATATATTTATATAAATAGTATATCAAGTATTTATTTAAAGAATACATTCAATTCAATTTATAATTGAATATTATTATTTTAGAATTTTCCGATATAATCATGATAAGGAGACATTTTTGCTGAATCCATATAGGAGAACTGGCTAAGGAAAGGGTCATCATATATATCTCGCCGGGTATAGTTGAACGGATGTTGTAAACTCTTTTAAACTGCAATAGGTAGATTGAACTACAAACAAGTACATTATTCTGCATATTCTGTATTTACAAGGATTCTCAATGCAACGTCGTATCGATAACGTAATATCGAAAGTTCTAATACAACGGAAACAATTGTAAATGAAAAAGCAAGCTATATGCAGTAATAAAAGAAATCTAAAATCAATCCAAATTGCATTCGATGAACGAAATCCTGGATGAACATCATTAATGTCAAACAATTCATAGATCTAACAATTTTTTAAATATTATTAGAATAATATGGCGGAATTTAGTTTTTAGAGAATTTATTCGAAACTGTAAGTAACTGTAGTGTAGTACTAATAAAAAATAAGAGTAAAGAATTCCATAGAATTCTCAATATATCAGGGCTTATATAAATATCAAACATAAGTATTTTTTAAAGCATGCCGATTTTAGAGTTAGTTAACTATGGATAATCACTTAAACCCTTTGATAACAGTCAAGAAAAATGAATGAAACAAATCTAAAATTGCCCATACAAACTTATTTATTTTCATTATTCTTGGTTACCAAGAAAAAAAAAACCTATTTCTATTCGCAATATTCTATTCGTAAATAATATATTTTCATGAGCATCCAGACGATCAAAATATAAACGAACGAGGACATAAATATGAAAAACTGAAAGAAATACATGTAGCATATGGCCCACGTATAAGAGTTGCGTAGCCCTTCTTTTACACTTTTACGGGCGGTCGGTTTCGTCCCTTGATACCTATCCTTTCCTATTTTTTCGTAAGTGACCTACGTATATGTACATGCATGCTCTTCTTTCCATACTTTGACATTTCAATTATAAACAGCACCAAGAGACTCTGTAAATAACTTAGCGCAACTTTATAGATGACTGTCGACTTCCTTACACACTTTCGCCGCGTAGAAGAGGAAATATCACATATTAAAATTAGTGCCATATTTGTCTATGTTAGAAAATTCGTTTCATATAATAAGTATCATCGATTTCTCAATTTGTTTTTTGTTGTGATATTCAGTGAAATTCATAATCAAAATATATAAGTTAATCAAATAAATAGATGGACTTATTCTTGAGATTCGATTCCAAAAGGAGAAGTAAAGTAAGGGCCTAACTAATCGTTCAGGAGAAACTACACGAAATATGAGGTCTTAGCTAGCTCCTTACGCCCTGAAACTTCCGAACTTTAAATCCACAAAGATCCCTTTGATGGACCAGTTAAATGGATGAAGCGTCGATGTCAAATCTTCACGTTGGCAAGAGAACCTCCAAAATGTGCTCGCGACCTAGTCCTGCACGTCTGTTTGCATTGATGTAAACCTGCGTCTGGTGGATTTCAGTGTAACAGTCTAACGGTGAGCACATTAACGGGTACCTCAAATAAGTATCATATATATATATATATATATATATATGATACTTGCACGACCCTTGCGGATACGATGCTTATGTCGTTTCGTGAACTTTGACCGAAACCGCGAAGGGATTTCAAAGGGCTACGGAAGCAAGGGGGCCGAGGGCGGGAAGTTGTGGATTTCGAAACTTGGTGGCACCACCGTCGCCAACTTGCCATACTATTTCTCGACTAAACGGCACTCGAGGCAGTGTTAATAAAGCTGGGAAACCGCAGTGATCGGAACGGAATCGCAGGTCGCTGACAATGTAGAAGTTGCTCCTGGAAGGACGGATCTTGGTATATATACGAAGTGCAGTGGGGTTTAAGGTTATGCGCGAGGGTGTTCAGACCGGCACGAAACGGTCCCATGGCCGGATTAGGTTAAATCCTTGCGGGGTATCGATTTCCAGAGCTATCCTAAGAATTATAGACTGTTATACCCGGTTTGGCCGGCAAAATCGACTAGTGGATACTAGCCAAGTTTTGTGCTGTTATCTACTTTCGGACATACTTCACCCCAAGAACCCACAGTTTCGGTGGTTGAAGAATATTTCTTTCAAATATATATGTAGATGTAATATTTATTCTGAAACTTATTTCCTTAATTTTACAACTTAGTCGCTATCTTTATATACAAATGTCTTAGATGAGATTATATTTTGTAATTAATTCAATTTTAGTGTTTACAAACGGAGTTGTCACACTTTAAATTCATATAAATTTTGATTTGATGAGGGGACAAACTTTTGGATGTACAGTTATGATCATTATAACTGTAAGTATATATATGCATGTATATGTATATACGCTTAAACGAAGTAACAACATCTGTATCACCATTTACGACAGATACGCGACCCGTCACTTCATTTTCTCCGTGACATTTGCAAACAAATTGTTTATTACAAATTTCAGCTTATTAATCTCGGCTAATTAATGAATTAATCAAATTGCGAAAATGTAATTCTTGTATGCAGCGCAGAAAATTGCATTGCCGAGAGCCAGCAGAATGTGCAGCGTCGAGGCGTGATAATTACCGGTTGATTTACGATCTGCTTGCTGTTGCCTGCGACGAACGCAACTGAAGGAATTTTCGTGAATATGTCGTTCAATTATCTCGCTTGATTCTATTGTCATATTTTTAACGCGGAAAACTTTATTTTCACGAAAAAAATGGACTATTGAAAAAAATAATTTTCACAGTAAAAGCTCTATTTTATTCCTTCCTACTTGAGTAAACTCGAGTTTTCAAAACATTGAACAAAACTTAAGAATTAAAATAGTAACTTGCAATAATTCCTACTTCTAAAGCCAAGCATAAAGCTCACTGAAATAAAGAAAAGAGTGAAATACCGAAGAGATTCGGCAAAAGAGATAAAAAATATGTCCGCTGCATAAAGATTCCGCTGGAATTTGCAGAGGAGGAAAAGCTGGAGGGAGAGAGAGAGAGAATCAGAGATAGGAAAAGTGAACGAGAGGGAAAGAGAGGGTGAGAGAGAGAGAGAGTCCAATGTTCAATATCTCTGGAGAGTTGGAGATCGGACAATGTAGGTCGCCATATGCCAGTGGCATTTCTTTTCCGTGAGCTGGAAAACAAACGTGAGGAGACACAGTCGCATATAATATATATATATATATATATACCGTGTGTGTGTGTGTGTGTTTATATTGCGCTCGATAGTCACAAACAAGACTAAACTCTGATTTCAGCGAATATTGTGTATATTCAAACTGTACCAAAAGGTGAAAAAAATATGTGTAAAGTATTGTACAATTATCAACACTCGGACTATATACTAATTGCTGAAGTTGTATTGTTTTTCACAAGAATAAATCTCTTGATTAGTTGCCCGAAGAATTATTCATATATAACTCCAGATTCAAGTTTGCACAGTTGTACATTTGATACTGGATCTGCAATCGCTTATTGCTTATATATTGTAATATTCAATATACTCGAAGGTTCCATTTTGATGAAATATCAATGATAAAATGGCATAATCGAAATATCCATCAGCAATGGAGTAAACAACGACAACTGTATAGACAAAATCTGATCCTCGCGTATGCACGTGCAATACGAGAAGATATCTCAGAGATCAAATAATACTGGCCTATAATACGTAATGTACATATTACAGTGTATCTTAGTGATCGTGTTACCGTTTACTGCATATCATTTCATGAATTTCTCGTTATGTTCTAACGTATGAGATTGTATCATGTACAATGCTGATTTAGACTTATATGTACTCCGACGTAATATCTTCGAGATAGTTCTCTCTCAAAAACTAGATATAAACGAATTCCAGAATCGTTTATAAGAATCAGAAACAAAATACACTTTTAAATATTAATTTCATTTATGCCATATTGTAAATTCTACATTCTAAATTACGTCGAAAGACTCTAATAAATTCAGCACTCATTATACATGTTTCTTTTACAAACAATATACTTAGCTTGTTTAAATGTTTAAATTCAAAACTTTACCATTACAACAATAATAAAGTTTGTAATTATACTTCTCTTTGTGATCATAATCCCTTATCACACTTTATTGAGAAATGGTCAAGGCATCACAATATATATTCTGTTAAGGAGATGGAAAAATGTCTCTTGATTTTATGAAAATTTCGAAAGTAACATTGAGTCGGTCTTACACCAACACTATAAAAATTTCTGGAAGTTTAAATACGCAATTTTAAATATGTTCAAATTGACTTGTGATTCATGATCAGCAACCTCCAGCATCTCCAAGTTTACCGTATTGCATCGAAATCTAAAACATTAAATGTATTATACAGACTCAAGTTTACAGGAAGGATAAAGATTGTTTAAGAACAATGTTATGCTTGAAATAGACTTATTCAGTCGCCTGTAAATTACCTGTTATTATACATATTTTTCAATGGTTCTAATCGTCAGGATATACATATACTCATTGTTTAGTCATTCTCGTGGACCTAACTAATACATTTAAGAAATGACAATATACGAAATGAAGCATATATAAGAACCATAAATAATGAACTTGTCTCATTATTCATTGAATCAAATGACGCGCCTAATTATCAGTAATTAGTTCACGAGGAAAATCCGTTATTATCACGGATGGCCAACATCGCGGCCATTGAATTTTAGGAACAAAGGTGCCTTTGAAATGTCGCGTCGCAGCAGCAGAGCGGATTTAAAAGGACATTTCTTGCTCAAAGGATTCAAAATCAAGAGGAGAGCGCATGAATTTACGACGCGCAATGTCCGCACATCGCATGTGCGTTTCATCTTTCATTCCACGCCGTCGACAATGGAGACATATATTCGCTTCGTCCCATCTGTGCTTCTTGCCATCAGGAGCTCCTACTATATGACAGCCTCAGGTGCCCGGACAAAAGGGAAGGTTACGTGTCACAAAGCGCGTCAAGCACTGAATGTTGGATGTTTCGGATGTACACAATTGTACGCTTAACCCAGACAATAATTATCTAGCGGGTCACTTTTAAAGAGAATGTAATTTTACCACCGTGGTAATTATAGTTATGTATATGTACAGAATCTCTTGTCTGTACATTCCTCGAAACTTTGTTCACATTTTTAGAACAATAAATTTTGTTATCACCTAATATGTTCACATTACAAAATTCATATCTAGCATTTGCGAAAGACAATCAAATTTAAAAGCAACAAAATATGTTTGTTATCATGCTTGCAATGATAACAATTGATAAAATGAAAAGCTATTCAAGTTGTAACGTGTTTATTAAGAATCGAAAAATCGCTTTTCAAGCCTAGAAACGAAATAAAACGTTGCGAGAAAAGCAAACAGCATGTATATACTTAGTGATATTGCTTGTCAATAGAACGTTGTTAACGTTGGAAGTCCTTCATTCATGAAGGTTTAAAAGTGGTTTCAAGACTTAATGAAATAAATAAAGCGACTAGAAATTCGAAATCTCGTATAATAATGTCGGCTTTGATGAGAAGGCAAGTAAGATAATTTGTCTTTTCGTCGAGGTCGCTTTTGAGTTCCGGTAATATCGGCGCAACAGCCTCGAGCCGACGACAGTCATAATTGAAAATTTATTGTCATCTGCTCTTGTCATCCCACACTCTATTATAGGAAGCAAACTCGAGCGAAGAAGGTAAAATTCTGTATAAGAAAATGTGTGCGCAATGTCGAAAAGGTTTCTTTACTTTATAGGATAAATACAATCTTATTCCAACTGGAATTCAATTTTTTTTACTCCGGCACTGTTATGCTTTGAAATGGAATCGACCTGACAGTAGTTGACTTTAGTGATTTGCCAAGTGAAGTCAAGATTATATGAATGTAACGCGTAATAAAAATAATTCAATCAAAATTTTTACGTTTTACTATTCATATACAGGGTGTCCCAGAACTGGAGGATATAATTTCAGTCCTTTACCAAAATTCGATCCGACGCATAGAATTTGAATGGCGAGCAATTGAAGTTTAGAAAAAAATTACTGTTTTTGCAATAACTCGGCTCAATTTCAATTTATATTAACGAGTGAGGGCGCATTTTAAAGATTTTTTCAAGCCCAACAATTTCTTTTTAAGAACATATTACCTGAGATGAATATTTCGCTATTTATGGCCTCATAAAGGGATAAAATTGCCTTTTTTTATCGGTTTTTCCCGTCTAACTCATTCCGGTAAATAGCTAGAGAAATATCACGTAAAACAAAGTTGTAGAGCTTGAAAAGACGAAGAATTTGCACCTTTACACGTTTCGTTTCGATAAAATTTGAGTCCGTGGGGAGACGTCAAATCTCAGAAAATTAGTGAAAAACGCGCTCCATCAATGTCAAATCCGTTTTTCGTCAATTTTTTGTTCAGGAGGTTCAGGAGCGAAGAATCGCCTCCTGAAATTATATCCTTCAGTTCTGGGACACCCGGTATATGTATTACATGACAATTTTGAATTTCGAAATGTCGATCGCAAAAATTGGAATGAATGATCCTATCGATTCTTTTATACAAATTAATTGTACAGATTGAAATCGGTTTTTTGGTTTTATATATTGATTGCCAATTATTAATTGTTTGTTCTTTCCTTGAATAAAAACATATATTAAATGTACAAAAAAAAAACTCTCATTAATGACGCCGCCGGTTTTCCCGTCAAATAACAAAATGAACGATATCGCAGACCAGAGGTCGGAAGCGAAATCTCAGGTACGACACAATCTAACGTTTTACGTGTGGATTATCTGTTTAACCGATCGCTTCCCAACGTCCTCATCATTCATTCCAAGTAACGACGACTTTTTATAAAGTTTTATCGACTTATCGGATTATCAATCGACTCTGACGTGGCCTTTGTCCGTACATAAATCTTTTTGTTTTATTACAATTGCAGCCGATGCTTAAAAAATTAAACGTTTTCGGGGTCGATGATTGTAAGAATTCGATTTTAGTGTATCCAGTAGTTTTTGTCGTCGCCATTTTGAATTTTGAAAATCAATACGATATCTTATTCGTAATCAGTGTTCCCAAAAAAAACCGTATACATCAAATTTCATGAGTTTTGAATCATATGAAAAGTGTCTATGGTTCAAGTTTATAAGACAATATACTTCATTCTAATGTAAGATATAAGAGTGAACAAATTTTGAAGTTCTATTATTTGTTCGAAAAAGCGTAAGACACTTTAGTAAAGACGCAAGTATATCCGAGATATCTGTGGCAATTCATGGCCTTATATACATATCTCGTTATACCATATATATATGTGGAGAATTTACAATAAAGGACGTTTTAAAAATTAACACACACTTAGACCAAAAATGTCTATCGTTACGCTCATTGGGTATTCTCTGTCACTTTCCCGGAATGCTTCCGACGACGACGTAGGCGCATATATATATGCACGCGTAAATCGAAAGCACAATTGCTTGTCCGACCTTTCATAATGAAAGGTTAGGCTGTGCAAAATTCCGCAAATTCGATAAAGGGGTCTCGACGCACCCCCTCTGCTGGGGTTGCGTTTACGATCGTGACTGTGCATAACTTTGGTGAATTTTCGAAAATACGTTCGCGGGACATGCACCGTCCGATATCGCGAGTCCGCATGGAAGCGGGACGCTAGGAGCGTAATTTATTGGAGTAGCGGGCGTTGCGGGCCAGGCAATAAATCACGATTGGATTATCCGAATTGCGCGACATCGGGCGATGAACGGGTATACATATAAGCGCGACTAATATATCTCTCGACTAATATACGCACAGTGGTCCGGATCAGGCGATAAGTTCGTGCTCGATTTTTGGACCGTCACTTGCCATCATTGGAATCAAAATACAATGATATAGGCGTTGATAGCTTTCGAGTTCATTATGTTTTTCAACGCTTGTAGAAATCTCTATATATACCCGTATACATTGTTATAAAGCTATTTTATGAACAACAGTTTAGTATTTTGAGTATACGCACGTCCTCGTTCGGATACAATAATAACTCGAATGCAAATGCAGAATCGAAATGAAGATCTTTTCTAGTAGTTGCGTGAAGCTGAGTGGATATTTTTCAAATTTCATATACAACCCCTTGACTTGGCGTTTTGTCATTTTTTATGTGAGAAATATGACGTGATGCTGAAGTTCGAAAAGTTGCAGTTGAACGAAAATTATGATTTTTCGTGGACTCCAATGTTACGAATGTCAGCATTATGCAGAAATCTGGAAAATTCAGTTCTACTATCTTTTAGATATAAAATCTGACAGATCAACATTTAATGACGACGTGATGCCTTAAAAAATGACAGGTAAAAGTGGTGAATGCTAATGAAGCATATTAAAAATGTTGTAAAGTAAATTTAGGAGCACTTCCTTTAGTCACAAACTGATGTACTCTGATACTAAACCCTTTATAATAAAATGATGATATTATATATATGTATATTATGATATGTATATATTTTTTGGTCAAAAAATCGATTTTTTTCAAAGTCTTGCCATTTTGTACTTCTCTAGATAAACTCGTCTAGTTTATGAAAAAAAATTTTTATGCTTACAGATGATGGTCCAGGGGACTTCTACTGCGTGTAGCGGAGCCACATTTTTAAATATCACGTCATATTTATCGACCGAAAGCCGCCATTTTGTAAAGTCATGGCAATAAACAATTTTTTTCATATACCTAAAGAGCTGTTTAGTTGATCTAAATAGCATTTGTTTATGTTCATTCGAAAACCTGCTGAGAAAAAAAATGTAAAAAAAGCCTATTTTTTAGGCCTCCAACCAGATATAACCCCTTAAGTCAGAGGAAAAATGAAAAATGAATAAAATATTGTGAAATTTCATTTAATCTACTTTATGGTTATTATTGTTTTGATTTTAAATTTAACAGACATACCTTCTCTATCTTTGGCAGTTGTACAATTGGGTAATGTTGATGAAAAGTAGAAGTTCAAAATGAAGTGAATTCGCCAAAAAAGATGCCGGTAAATTTTTACATTCTATTTACACACGACATGTGAATTATAGGTACATAATAAAACGCATAATAATACAGTATTGTTTTGTAGAAACGATGATGTTCAAAATGGCGGATCACAAATTAAAGAAAGAAAGTCACATGAAAATGAAATACTGCAATTTTTTATAAAAAAAAAAAGGATCTATTATGAGAGACTAATATATAATACAAAAATTATATACAATATATATAATAACGTTATTTTCATCCACTTCCTGATAGTATAACGACTCATCTAATATGAAAAACAAAAACTAGCAAAAATGTTGAAAAGTTTGATTAATAACGTTTAACTTGTCGAATAAACTTATACACTTCCTACTTGGGCATCATTTGTAAAGAATTCGTTTCTCTCGAATACTTACCTGTAACATACGAATAAAATACACTTTTAAAATCAAAGTTCATAATGTAAGTTTTTTTTTATTTTTACTTCTTTTACTTTGTTTTTATAATTCTTTTACTTTAAATTCATGAGCAATAGCCTGGTAAAGAATGTTAAAGAAAAAGGAAATTATCATTTATTACAAAATATGTACTAGTATAGAGATGTACAATCTCTTTTGAAACGAATAGACTTTTGGAAGGACAATGTTAAATCCACTAGACGTCTAAAATCAGTATTCAAGAAGATATGAATATAAAAAATAAAAATTTTATTCAACTGCTAGTTCCAGATTTGTGACTCCGAACACCCCGAGCTGGTCGATATTTAAATGGCCGTTTCAGAGCGAGAACATTTTTAAAATAACGTAAAGAGGTCAGGAATAATATGACGACATTTCCTTTAATACCATTTGATTTATATCCGTATGTATATATGTATAGCAAGAATATAATCAATTTTTTGTTTCCTTCCTAAACAGCAGAAATACAAACGTCGTCTATTTTGTGTACGTATATGATGGTTAGGTTTTCTAATAGACAAAAACTAAAAGTTTACATTCTTGGTTGGTCTGAATCTTGACGTACGTTATTCGTACATATATGGACATCCAATGTACGTTCGACTATTTATTTTTAATTAACCCATTAAGGCATGAATCGCAAAAAATGTTACACTGTTTTTGAGCCCATTAAGGGGCTGCTAAAGCGATCCGAGAAAACACATTCGGGTTTTCCGAGATTCCTTCCTTACCGACAATTTTGTCAAAATAACAGATGAACCACCGAAAATTTTATGCTTTTTTGTTTTATCCGTCTCTCCATGCACTCCTCTCATGCTTCACACATATGAGAGGACGCATGCATGTGTGTACACGGATGCGGGGATCACACACACAACTAGAGGATACATTCGTGTCCTGTCAAACCGAAATTTGTTCACGCGGATTCTTCGCTGATGGGGCATCTTTT
>JAPYZR010004817.1:0-11672 GCA_030522945.1 Trichopria nigra
AACTTCCTCGTATGTATATCATTATTTTATTGAATGCAATAATTATACGTTACAATTTATAATGTAATATTATCAAGAACGTAATTCTTTAAATAAACTTAAGACTCGTGAATATCGATAATTTCGTCCTTGATATATATACACCTATTACGTTGGTCAATTGTTCGTTGCAATAAGCAATTATTTCGATTTTTATTCATCGTTCGATATTCTACAACAACAACAACAAAAAATGTCCGTAAACGTGGCAACGTTGCAATATTCCGAAAGTTCGATCGTTGATCGCTCTATCGGATGTAAACATTACCGATAGTCATAACGAGGTGGTGCAAGGATCAAAAATACATCCGTGCTACTCTTTAGGTTCGTGTCAGTGTAAATTCTGATTTGTACCAGGGATATAACGCTCAGTTTTTTGCGATAATGTAAGGCTACATAATAACGCGAGACGTTGACAGGCATGCGGCGTTGGCAAACTTTCAATGCCACGAACTTTCGATCAAATACTCAGACTGAAATAAACAAAAGGCAGATTTTCTCGTTAATTACGAGATGGAATGTCTTCGCCTCTTTTTTGTAGTACCATCAATTAATGCTGCTGTCAAATGAATAACATAATCTTCTAAGACTACATCTGTAATTTTAAATCTATGGAATATTCTGAACAATTTGACAACTACACGACTCAACGAATGTGCACTCAAGTCGCGCAATCCTTTTTCTTACGTATACGTGAATTGAGCGTTATCTATGTATGTTTAGTGTCGCCATGTAATTGTATGTTATAAAGGCGTTTTGTTTTTTTGACGACAAGTACAGCCAGCCTTCCATTATACGTGCATCACGTCCAGTCCAGTGTAAGTGCCGTTATTTGACATTTCATTGTTGGCGTATACGCCGAACGAAAATAACGAATAAAATGCAAAAAATAGAAAGCCTTGATGCAATTTAATCCTGAAGTAACGTTATTGATGCATTTTGGTAAAATTTAAATAAAAACATACAGTGTTTCGTTTGCGCAAAAAAAGTGCAAACATATTTCTGTTCAAATGTTATCTGATAAACATTACCAGATTACGTCATCATTGTTACACATCCTAAGTAAATCGATTATAGGGTATAATTGAAATGTATAAAACAGGGACGTATTACATTCTACGTTGAAACTTCGTACTGCTCGATTCAATAAAATAATCAGGAGTGGTCCTTTCAACAACCGCAAAAGTACTTTGATCGTGGTAATAAGGGGACTTGGCCGTTAATTACGTTTTGCCTAATTGGGTAATAATCCTTTCGAACCGAGGACGTGATTGATTTCCCAATAACCGTCTAGTTGAGCGGAGATGTTTTTTCGATTCCGGCTGATTCTCATTGCAATCTCAGGTATATCCACCTGAACAAAGAGTCGTGACGAAAGACTGATGGATGTATTTACCTGTACCGTCGACTTCATTACAAACCTGCATTTTTGTCCAGCAGTATATGCGTAGTAAAAATTCGATTCCAAACACTGGGATAAATAAAATAAAATGTGACATTCCTTTAAAATGTAAACAAATCATGGTAACATATTTCGAATGTCATTTTTGTAATTGTGACTTCAAATTTCTATTTTTCGTAGCGTTGATTGTTCTGCTGTCCTGATGGTATACATCTCACCTACCTTTTTTTTCGGAAAGGTCCTTTGATGATGGCAACTGTAAACGATCTTTTCTTCCTCGGCTAGCTTAGCGCAAAGGATTGTACAGAACAATAATAGACATAATAAACGCTCGAAAGCTCGACGACATAAAACAGAACTATAAATTTCGTGTCTTTTGACGTGTCAGGTGCTACTCACCTCTCGTTTTGTTCCTGTTACACGACTCGTAAAGGGACTCTTATCCGCTTACCCGCTTAATGGTCTGTAAACGATCCACCCCAGAACTGGAGGATTTCCTGTAAAAGTCTTCGCTTCTTCTGCTCTTCCTCGTTTATTAAAACCGTCCATCCAGCGACGCTGCAACATTTTTGGTAATTAAGGTCTCTTACCGTAGGCCTTGAGCGCACTGTATGCTCATAAAGGTGATCCACACGATAGCGGAACATTCGTTCAAATATTACGTAAAGAGCGAGTATTTGTTGAAGTGGGATACGAAATGAGCTTTTTACGCGGTGTGTGCCTGGACCGCGACCATATGTAACGAACTCGTTAGCCCGTCCCGCCTCTCCAGCTGCATGCAGATTGCGAGCGAGCGTATCCCTGTGTGTGAAACGGGAAGGGATCCCAAATGCGTCCTTGAGAAGATTAATGTACTTTCGAACCGAAGCCCTCCTTCCTCATCCCGCGCTGCTTACTCCACTATAGCCGCCTGACGCAGCCACTGTCTACTGCGGTGAAGTCATTTACTGAAAATGACAATCACCCTAGGGCACGACACTGGCAGCGCCTTAACCGGTTAACCCCATACGTTTCAGCCCCGAGTTCTGGGTTAACTTTGTCGCGAGAGATGAGATATGTCGAAGACCGTCTACAATTCGCTCGATATTATCCGACTACTCTTCTACATAGTAAGGAATTTTCTGTAAAATAACTTCAATGACCAAATTATCCTAAATTCGTCAACTTGGATAAAGAATAAACCAATAAATTTTTAATACCGAGGAATCAAACTATTGTATCGCCGTTGACTGGAGATTAATTTCATGGCGAATCGAAGTTTCCCAGACCGTGGATAACGATTCTCCGGGTCGATACGATCGAAGGATCATCAACTTACTCGTCTTACTGTAAAGTAGATAATAAAGAAAACAGATTCACAATTTTATGCAACACAGTAGGATCTAACTTTAGAAGAGAGGAGTAAGGGCTTGCAGGAAAGGGTGAATAAAAGACTTGACGGTCGGTCCTTTCTAATAGCTCTCACGGGGTAGAATGATGATTAAGGTTCTAGCAGACTGACTGTACTTTCCATCTCTCTAGGCATGCCATTGAATCGCATACCAAACTCTCACACACGAAACACCGTTATAATATTCAAGAACCCTAATATTTTCTAAATCTTTAAACCTAGCTTTCTTTCATCCTTGGTAAACTTTTTATGTTTGCACAGGCAATTTTCACTCGACTGATTTTAGAAATTGGTAGTCTGATCGATGCTATTTAATTCAATGCGCCTTTCCAATGCCGTTTCAAAATGTCGAGATCTCTGCCTTTCATTATTTATCAATTTCCTTATTACACATTCCTCCACACAACGATTGATTTTCCAACTATATAATCGGTATTTATGTTTAATAAGTGTTCAAGATACGTTTAGCAGATACTATGATGACACTGGGCTGATTAGTGATAAGGATGAAGGATTTAACGATATACACTTTTTTACACTGGAAGTCCAGTAAAAGAAGGGTGCATCGGAAAAAGTAGAATTTATATCCTGAATCTGGCAACCCTGTTTAGAACTATGGTTGTATATATTTGTGAGATATTGATTTTATGCGCTCTAAGAAATCAAAACAAACTGTAAACATTCGATTTAAACAATCAAACTTGATACAGGCAAATAATGCCAATATGATACAAGTGTATGTATTATTGTTAATTTATACATTTACATTATTTACATTTTACGTAATATTGAATGGGTTACTGTAAAGTTTCATATGTGTATACAAAAACAAATAAATAACCCAAATAAAATGGAATGGAAATATTATATTATTAATTATTTCCTAACAATCAGGAAGATGAAAGGCTAAAAAATTATTTACAATTATTATTAATAATTACCAACCCCCGTTCTTTTCATCACCACCATTACATCATCCAGTCACTGATTTCTGCTACTTTCTGGCGATAGTGTTCGGGTGACAACATTCGCACTCAATCGAAAATTACCTGCACGCATGAGTATCGCATACTATTTTTTTTGTAACAAGAAGTAGGGTAGGTGTCAGCATTGTTTTCCCTTTCTCACCCTGCCGATGATTGTAATGAAAAGAAACGTGAAAATAAGGGACTGAGCCATCATGTTGCTTGACCTGAAAAATAGAAAATCAGGTGGGTCCTACTGTGGTGATAAACCGATAAATTAATTAAATGAAAGTATAAATATAAGTAAAGCACAGTTCACGGAAACTTTTTAATAAAATACATTTCTGTATTATTCTAAATAATTTTTTTTTTTACCGTCTTATTTATATAGTTTACCACCCGGGGTAAAAGTTACTCTTAAAACTTGATTAAAAGTTATGTGTCACGCAATACATAATTGTAACTTTAATTATGTAACGCTTGAGCCTATGATTCTGGATTGAGCGGAATCTCTCTCGTCATCCTTGATTAGTTCTACAATCCGAAATGAAAAGAGGAATGATTTGCCATTACAGAGGAGTAATGGCAAATTCATTTTTCAAGATCCAAAACGCGCCTACGTTTCAAGCGTGAAGGCGGGATCGAGAAGTCACCCCGGCAACATGAAAGAAGGAGAGAGTGAATATCAGCACAGCCTGGCTCGGTATGCGCCTATGGCAATATAGCGCGATGTATGTGGCACCCCTCTGTCTTTGACACCCCATATATTCCAACTTGTAACGCTGGGGCTGGGACGACACGGGATCCTCCAAAACACGTAACGGGAATCGAGAATGTCGAAGAGTCCGCGTCAAGGCTCGAGTATTACGTTAATACGAGCACCCTAATAGCAGGCCACGATACTGTCTCTCGCACTCGCATCTGTGTCCGTGTGGACGAGAGCTACGATTTAGATATATGCGGATGCTGGGTATTTTAAAAAACCCACTCTCTTTTCCGCATGCTCATTTCCGGTGTTATAAAAACATTGCGGTCGGGAGGATGAGAAGGAAGAGAGGTCGCGGTACCCCCTCCCCGGAAACTAATGTTACGAGACCTTTTAGTGTAACTAGATCTGCGTTTTCACGAAGACCTCTCCGAGAAACAAAGAAGGCATTATACGAGAGATATTACCTGGCTTCAAAGTGCACAGCGACCTCGAGGATAACGCGGGATTGAATTCGAACTGTGCGGTCGTAAAACACAATAAGTTAAGGTCAAATATCGGTACTTGAAGTAAAGTACAGCGAAGTCTATTCCACGATACTTGGCTGACATGCGTGTGTTTGCATATATCGAGCAGTCGGGAACTTTATGTGTGGGTATCTGGATACGGTTGTATAAACCTTATACAGTGGTGGTTTGGGGAGGACAGCATGGCGGAACAGCGCGATACAATACGCACGCGAAGAAGACAGATTCGAGTCGCGCAAGAAAGGGGGAAAGAAGGAAAGAAAGCGCCTGCAGAGCCGACGCTAGATAGATGATGGTCGACGTGGAAAGAGAAAGGAAGAGAGCCGGTGAAAGAGAGCGAGAGCGAGAGAGGAGAAAGAGAACACTAATGATGCAGTGCCAGCCGTCGGCGTCGTCTCGGTTTTTTGCTACTGAAAGCCTGGATTTTCACGAGAGCGTATGTCCGAGCCCAGAGACAACGACGTCCATTTGCACGTGCTTTTTCGAAGAGATCTCGCACTGTCATTCCTAAAGCATCTCTTGAACAATTTCTCACTTTCTCAGAATCTGAAATCTCCATCGTACTACTACTTTTTTTCGCGCTACTTTGGATATTTGTTTCGAGGCACCACCACTATATTTCGTATAACCTTCGTGCACATCATTCCAGGCTTGTCAGGTTGTCGCAGATCGTTGTTGAAGGACGATTGATCCACTTTATGGCGGTAGTATATGTATAAAATCTCGGTGACTCCCGAAGTACTCGGAATTTTATCGAAAGCTAAGAGTACCTTGAAAAATGATGTGCGACAAATCCGAATAGATCTACGCGAATGCTCACGACATGCGACTTATTGCCAGTTGTTAACTTTCGTGGTGGATACTAATGCCACTTACAGATTTCATTCCATCAGGCTACATAATATGCAGGAAATGCTATATGTCAAATGAGCCTTATTGATGAAATCGTTCCAAGGAAATAGAAAAAAGTATGAAATAGTATCTGAAATAGCCGGGCTTACTTCCATGAAATGTAATCGAAGCTTTTTCAAAACAGTCGCTACTGACAGTATCGTTATAGCGAGGACCCAGAAGGAAGAACTATTTCATGTACCTACAGTCAAACGCATCTTAAGTTATTTGTCGCGAACGAAACCAAGTAAGCTGTGATTATTCTTGTCTTGGAGAGTATCATTCATGAATTAAAGATGATGCGAAGTCCCTACAAGTCACGAAGATGAGCCGCCATTGAGTCTCGGTAAAAGTCGAGCCTCTTCTCTGGCCCTGACGAGCCCCTTACATCTATCTCATTCTTTGTCTTCCTCCTCTCTCTCTCGGCAGACGAAACCGTTTCGCATCCGTCCTACAGAAATCGCATTGGAAATCGAAACGAAGGCAAAAATTATAGATGCAGAAAGGGGAAGACGATAAAAATGATCTCTTACGTCGCATCGTTGCCTCGGCGTATCTGCCCGAATTAAGCATGAACTAGATGAAAGACCCGGCAGTCGCGAGGGATGAGGATTTTACCGGTCATGGCGCTCCTGGGCGGACGGGACGGAGGGAAAAATAATGCCGTGGAACCTTCACGGAGCTGAATCCAGTTGAATGGGAATGCTGTAGAATGTCGGCAAAAACCACAGGCTCTGGGATCATTAGTCTACAGTCGAGCCTATAACCATCGCATTGGTGCAGCTATACCGGGTGAAACAATCTAAACCCCTTAAACGCCTCGTCGTTCATTCGAGGCGTCCTCTCGACATCGCACGCGAAACGTGGATGGTTCGTTAAACGTAGCATCGATGCCTCTAATTTTGACTGGATGAATTTCAAGATCTGTGATGAGCCATAAGAAACGGCGTATGAGTACGTTCACCTCTGTCGAAAAAAGCTATCCAGTAATTTTTTAGGCAGGTTACGGTCCGCCTGACATTGCTCTCGTTCTGTAACAATGGTAAAACGGTTTAACAGTTTTTCTATCAAGGTTTTCATTTCAAGAAAAACTTGTGGTTGAAAGAACGCTCTCTTTCATCGTTATAATGAACTCGTTGGAAAATATGTCCCGTAATATGTTCTGCCTCATTTCAGTATCAAGATTATGGAAAAATTTTATTTTGATGAATTTCGTAGAGGGAGATGTATAGCTGTTTTATCAGCTTGGGGCCTATAATTTGAGTAGATAAACATCCTTCAATGTCAATTCGAAATTTGGCCTAAAATCAATCCCAAAATGATTTCAAGAGTTAAAAAGAGAAAGAAATTGAAAACGAAAGATCCAAAGATGTTGTGATTATTTACATTTGGTCTACATCATGTTGATATTGATGCTTGCGAAAGAGATGAAATATGACGTGGTCCATTTAAAATAGATTAGCATTGTGGACGAGCTATATTTAATTACAACTGACGTGTACATTTATTTAGTAAAAACAATATGGATTGATCGGCGGAGAATGGAGTGACGAGTGTAATGAATTGAGAGAAAGGACAACCTTATCCATTTTACTACATTTGGAACAGCGGTGAATAATGAATGTAATTGGTCACATTATATCGTAAATTAGATATTGAGAGCACTCGTTAATTATATGGTTGCAATGACAATCGATTACCAAGATTAGTGCAAAATGTAGGAGCATTTTAGAGCACGATTAGATTACACGAACAAAAACACATATTTTAGAAAAACATTTACATTGTTTGTTGCATGGCTCGATTCGTGCATTATGTAAGGGTTCCGTGAATTTAACAATTTCCTGTTTTTGTAGAAGAATCAATACTGTTGGAATCACTCACAAAAGTTATGTATTCCTGTATATCTCTCGTGATATACTACATCCTTTTACTCTTTCATTCATTTCGATATACTACAAATTTCGCTACGAGCGATATAATTCGTCAGGAATGAAAATACAGGAAGCTGAAGTAAGCTGGCATAAGGGCGCTTAGTAGAAAGCACCGTGCGCAACCCTGTCTAACCAGATATAAATAGGTTTGGTTCTTGCGAGCCTTAGTTAAACAAAGTTTCGTGGAGGAGGGAACGGAGAACGATGTTGGAGGGATGGCTGGAGAGGGTTGAACCCTGCCGGAGCCGGGCAGCGGCAAGCAAAAACCCCTGGCTTCGGTACCGCTTGAAGCAGGCCTCTCTAAGATACCGGGTGTTCGCGATTTACAAGCCCTTTTACTATTCATGGTGGGTTTCTCTCGTTCTTCATCGATCTTCGTTCCTCTCTTGGCAGTACTCGAAGAACGGTGCACAATCGGTTGTCGTGCAATCGCGAAAGAAAGATTTGGCGTTTTCGCTCCCAACCCCCCTCCCACCCCAATCGAGATCGAATGAAACGAGTTGTTTCGCACAGACTCGACAAGCTGCATCAAAAAAGCAGAACTAACGATTTGACCTTATAATGGAATTCAGCAATTCGATTGAACAAAGGTATCAGAGTCAGAAAGTCGAGTCGCGAAAGAAAACCTGCGATCGAGGGAGGAGTACTCTTTGACGGGGAGAGGAGGGGATACCCTTCTTTCGCAGGCGCAACAAATTGTTCTTAGTTCCAGGCAGCTCCTCAGGATAACGAGAAGTATAAATGCACCCAAATTATACAGCAATAGAAAGGAAGACTCTTTTTGTGTCCCCTTCTGCTTCCAACAACTATGCCCTTTGTATACCGGGAACAATTTACTTAACCCTCCTGAACTTGTCCATTGTACTTTTACTGCTTATGTAGTTTATGATCCAAAACTGATAGTTGCTCCTCTCGGCATTTTATATCTTGTTAGATTCCGATTAAAACCGAAATTGCCGTGGAAGCTGCGAACTTTAAACTTGATTGCTGCCATTCTTTGGGGACTCCTTTAGTTGCAGATGTAGCCTTTTTGATTAGATCGAAGTTATAGACTTTTCCAGAAACTTAGAAAACTTGGAAATAATAAAGAATTGAAATTTGTTTTATCTTTGAAGAGGTGGAATTGTGATGTGTTGGTTTTCATTCTGGTAATAATCAAGTTAATCCCTGTGACCATGTAACAATTGTTTGAAAATAGAATAATCCTGCATCTATTTTCGCCAACAACCTATCTGCTTATCTCCAAGTCTTTTTTTTTCGCACTGCCGTACGTGCGCGGATAGGTATTCGCATTCTGGGTCATCGTGACTTTATGACCGGTTGCCGCTCGGAGCAACTCGAGGAATCCAATAAAGCCGCAATCTTAATGATAATAGTAATGATTTAATAAAAATTCGCACGCAATCGAGCGCTTGAAGATCGTTGGGTGTTGGTGCTAACAAGCCTTTAACGTAACAACGCTGCGCTGGTAGTTGTACAAGTGACTACTGATTACATGTATTCATGTTTATACGTATATTTATTAGATTCAGTAGTTCTGCTCAACCTGAAGTCGAAGTAATTCGTTCTTTTTTTTTTTTTTTTGTAGGAATTACATATTTTTTTTACAGTACGTTTTCCTGTGGGGTGTCTTTTTCCTAAACTGATAAGAGTAAGCAGATTTTTTGTGAAATCCACATGATCGTGATAATGGACGATGAGTTTGTTTTGGTTTAGACGGACTGTTTCTGGTTATAGAAATTTATAGGATTCCAATTATTAGGTAATGCTCAGATTCTGGTATGTGCATTTTCCATGTTCTGTAATTTGTGGACCAGGTTTGACAGACCGTACCACACTTTAATATTTGAAAAATGTTAATTAATGAATACTGGGCTACGTACACAAAGACAAGCCATCAGTTGTGGACAAAACATGTCCCAGCATGTTAGGAGCACATGAATTCTTGAAAATTACTACATTCATTGGACAATCCGTTGGCATTGGCCACCTTTGAAGTCTGAACCATTCAGAAGCTTCGTGAATAAGCTTCGACCATCAATGTGGCAAGGTAAAATGCCTATTATTACATATACACACTATGGTATAAAGATACAAGATGAGTCGTTCCTGACCAATTTGGCTGATCGTGCAGTTTTAGGATCCTTAACTGAGAAATGGCATGTAATGTAAATCGCACCGAAGTTAAATTCAACAGAACCACGTGGAATCCTCCCCTATGTCCGCTTGAATTTGCATCCCTGTTTGATAGTTGCAACGGCACATGATATCGATTAAATACAAATCACTTCAGCATTCGCATTGCTTGATTCGGTTCTTGTCATTGCCACATGTATCGCCAACTACTGGACGAGGAGGTTGTCGAATCGACAAATTACCGATTTCTGGTTGACGTTTTCTTCTTTCTTTTTTTTTTTGGTATATCATCATCGAAGAACGCTAGTTGTTTCGATGGCAAGTTTATTTCGTACAAGGGGGATATACGTGTATCGCGAAGTAAAACGGCCAGTATAGCAAGCCACGGGCGACGAGCTACAGGCTATACGTGGTACAGCTAGGGCGATGGAGCTCGGAAACTGTGATGCCCACAAAAAGCACACCAGACAGCGGCGAACGTTTTTGCCGCGCGTCAGCCGCGTTCCTACCGCCATACTTCGTGGTACGTCGCTCCTGTGTGCAGTTCCATTCGCATTGGGATCATGCAAACCCCTGGGATTACGTACAGAGGCTACCTACCTTCAACGTATTTACCAGGGAGCATGCATCTGCGCGAAAATCCCGGACGTACTTGCTCAGTTTTTTCGGTGATAATTACGTATCAGCTTTTACCGGCGATATTTGTTTATTCGTTATATTATTTTCTAAAATTACGTCCGCCCCAGTGCGAATCCCAGACGAAGGGGTTGAAAAGAACATGACGTTCCGTTCCGCTAACCCTTCGTCTCGCACCCCTTTTCCGTTTTAAGATAAATCCAAGGCGTACGTTTCGAGACTACGCAATACATTTGAAACGAAGCAGTCTTCTTGGACTTTTCATATATATTCTATGGACGTATTTGATACCCCTGAGATGAACGGTATGATGTACGATCTCACGCGATGTATACATAATTAAGATCTACATTGAAACAGATTGAACATTTGACCTAAACTCTTTTCAGGATGTTCTTTGGTATATATTGTCCAACTTTTGTCACATTTTAAACGTTACACTGTCACAAAAAAAGTACTGAAAATTTCGTAATTAACCCTGAACATGGTATAGACATTTTTTGGGTAAAAGTTTATAAATGTTAAAAGCGCCTGTTCAACTCGATAGTATTTAAGCTCTACAATTATATACGATTATTGATTTCTGTTTCAAATTATTATACCTTAGCAACCGTTATAATTTTGCATTAAAAGGAAGAATATGCTTATTTTTCGACTTTCAAGGTCCGTCCCTCAGTTTCGAATGCATATATGATATTGTTTCATCTTGTGTACAAGTGATTTTTTTTAATTTTCGAAATTGTTTAAAAACATTCTGTTGCATTACGTATAACCGTAACAGGCGTTAAATAATATAACTGTAATGGGAAATTGGGAAATTGATGGTTAAAGTTCTGTGTGTGCACAGAGCATGTGCGCATTCGCAACAATTCAATTCACTTACGGCATTGTTAAAAATATGGTTAAATTGTCTGTTATTAACGAAAGTGTCCAGCATATTCGTGATCTTTCGGTGGACGACTGTATATACATTCAGTTAAAAGAAATTTTTTAATAAATTTTTTAATAAAGAATTTTTTACTCAGGAACGCCGTCTAACATTGTCG